>JAQGBE010000591.1:0-16626 GCA_034698225.1 Scheloribates latipes | reverse complement strand
TAGAATGGCTGTTCCATAGGTGTCCAGCAATTTCTCCACGTATTTCAAACTTTTGCATCGCTTAGAATTCCAGTCGAGGTCCAATTCGGCCAAAACTGTGACTGCACTCGAATTTGTCATTTTTCTGAGGATTCATACAGATTTCAATCATACAAATTCGAACCAAAATTCAGACCATAGAGTCTCGCGATTCGACAATTCATTGTGCATTCAAAATTCAGTCGTAAATGTCGTGCAAATTGCAGATCTTTAGAACATTGTTTGATTGAATCTGATTTGACATCATCTGATCCAAAGATGTGCTGTTTGTGTGACATGTGTTGGAATTGTTGTATTTCTTTTTGTATGGACAAAGAGAGCAATAATGTCCACCACTCGAGAGGACAGTTGAAAGGCGGCACCAAGTTTCAGACAGTGGACAGCTCTCTGGAAGGATTGACCAAATCGTCGACGAAAAAAGGCTTCGACCTAACAACGTCTGATAGAGTGTCAGATGAGGACATTGGTGTCAAAATAGACCTTGATCAGCCATTGCGATTCCAATCGCCATCCGATTCTATTGACGAAAGTTTAGATTCACACCGAAAACGGTTAGAACTTCGAGGATATCGCTTGGATTCAGTTATTCCTTTCGGTTCGGGTGTGTTCGGGTGGGTCTTCGTTGTGACACAAATAAAGGACAAACAGACAGAGCCTGGTGCAAGATTGGGCTGTAAAGTGCTGAAGAATAGGGAACTCAATGACAGCACTCAGTTGTTGCGCGATCTCTTCAAAGAATGGACGCGATTGAAAACTTCGGAGAAAAGCAAAGGTTACGAACACGTGAACCACTACTTCGCTCAGTTCACGTTTGACATGAGGTTCACATACGTCGTGATGGGTCTCTCCGACAGAGGAAGTCTTGAACAGCGACTCGTAAACTCAGAAAAGCTATTCAGTGAGACAGAAGTCGGCGAATACTTCGTGGGTATCGCCAGTGCTATCAATTTCATGCACACACGAGGAATAGCGCACAGAAATCTCAAGTTGGATAATGTCCTTCTCTTTACCACTGCTGATGGCAAAGAAGTGGTTAAAGTCAGTGATTATGGTCTGAGTCGAGTGGCACTGAAGAAGAAGTATGTGGTTATGTATGTGAGGGACGCGAAGAGCATCACTTATATGTCGCCTCAGATCCTCAAATACTACGCAAAGCATTTGCTGAAGAAGAATAAGAAGAAGATAATCAAAGAATATAACGTCAAAGCGGGCGATATTTGGGCGCTCGGCATTTGTCTCTATTATCTGCTCTTCAAGACGCCGGCCTATGGACTGCCTCCCGATTACCGCGAACTCGCGTACATCAATCCCAACCATGCAATTGAACTGAGATGTCAATACCTCAAAGACTGTCTGAGAAAGTTCGACACTCTGGACATCCCGAGGAGACGCAGCAAAGAGTTGAGTCAAGACTGCAAAGACATTTTAAAAGAACTTCTGACTCCGAAGGTCCGCCGACGTATTGATCACTACGGAGTGATCCGCCATCGATGGTATCAAACAATGTCTGAGAGAATAATTTCTCCTAATCAGTGATGTTATCGACAATTGTGTCCGTTCTTTGTTTCGATTTATATTCATTTTTATATTATTTATCAAATGATTTGAACAAACTTTAGAAATCAATAAACTTTTTAAACAACATTTATTGAAAATAATTTGATTATATTCAGCGTAATCAAGCAAAATAAGAGATGAGGTGATTGTGCGAGTGTTTCCTCAATGGTTCAGATTGTGTTGGTTTGACCGACAATCAGAACCGACTCATCCGAGTTGAGCCAAATCTGCGGTGAATGGTCACGAATGAGCTGATGCCGCGATTGGACACGATCTTTGTGTCACTTCATTGGGTCAACTGATTAGCTGCCTTGAAATGAGCTAGATAAGAGAGTGTCAACATGAGCTAGCTCATATCTAATCGCTTTTATTGCTGCGATTATGCAGTAAATGCGAGCCTCGAGTTCGAGTTCAATGTCTCGGAAAGTCTGTCGTATTTGCAAACGTTTCGTACATTTGTTGATTGAATTGATTTAATTTGAAATGCGATGAATTGAAGAAAATTATTGTCTTTATCTGTGATATATTAGACAAATATTATATAAAGTTATTTCAGTAATTGAATACTTTTGGCGAAACCAGTGGTTATCCGAAACTAATATCTCTAATGAGTTGAAGTCAGAGATCGGACGCGACTGTTGTGTGTCTGCAATCAATTGTGACATACATTCCGATTGCCTCGAACTGAATCGACAAATATCGTGATGTCCTCTAAAATGATTGCTTTCTTATTGATTGTGTCGTTAGCTCTTCGGGGAAAAGGATTGGCTTCACTCGACTCGCCGTCCAATACGGCTAATGACAAGTCTTCGGCCAATGTATTGTCTCGTCTGATCCAATTGCAAACAATCGCAATCACATCCAACAAATTGGCCACAAATTGATCGCATTGTCTCTCCCTCTCTGACCAGAGCCTGTCGTTCAGTTGGTCCGACTGCGGCTCAGCCAACGACCCGATCAAAGTGCAAAAGTTGTCTCTACTTCCCGACCCGTTGGACATTCCCGGGAAGATCTCTTTGGGGACCGACTTCACGGCCAACATAACTGAATCGAGTCCTTTAGCAGTACGTCAGAAACAATTTGAGTCATCTTGCTCACTTTCATTACACAAAATACTGATTTAATCATAGTATCGATTAGCCAGACCACTCAGTTTTGATTCATCATGCTGATAAATTATTAAACGCAACCAACTTTTAATCAGATAATTAAATAAGTTCGGCGCACAGTTTGTGACCTAGTTTAAATTTTAATATCACAGAACACACCCAAACGTGAAGATTAACGTTCAGTAAAACATATAAAATATTTATAAGTTTAGTAATTTCATTGATATTTGATCGCAGAGTCAGTGAAATACATCTGTTATTTAGAGGAAAGTATTTGATTATTCAGTATGTTATTAAACCTTTATTTGTTTGCTCGATTCAGTTTGAAATTAAATGAAACTTTTGCCATTACACAAATGTTACCTTATTAAGTCAAATTTATTCAATAGTGCACATATATCTGGAATTAGCTTGGCAATATCAGGCAATATCAGCCAATGGCAGACAATTCTAATTTATTTGGCCATTGAATTAGTGACTGAAACCCAGCGATCGTTTGATAGCTTGGAAGTGATACTCGAGTTTTGTTTCTCAACAACAATCCAATTAAGTTCTCTGTTCTTTAAATTCTTGTCTCAATTCTCGAGTCTATAAAAGCACTTCTTTTTCATTGAATCTCATTTCGATTGCCAACAAAGAAATGAAAGATTGAGTTCTCCTTTGAGTCTATTTGTGAACATAAATGATAAACACTTTGAAAACATTCTTCTTTAGCGACTCTACAGTAATATACCGCTGAATAAAATTGAAATCTATTCCAGAGTTAAACACTAACACAAAACAAAGCCATTAATCGAGAGTCAGAACTCATTTAATGATATACTTGTGATTACACATAATATATGGCCTAAAGTTGTTGTCTTAACACAGCTATCGATTACCGTCCAGAAGAAGTTGGCCTTCATTTGGTGGACCATTCCGTGCGAACACAACTTGGGTTCCTGTGATTACCCAGACGTCTGCCAACTGGTCACCAAATTCAAGTGTCCACAAGCGTTCAAACAGTATGGCATTCCCTGTCAGTGTCCGCTTCCCAAAGGTATGCAAAGGTCTGTCGAGAGAGACCACTCATCACTGGCTGTGTTATCAAAAACAAAAATTGTTGGCATTTAAACGAAATCAGAGACAAACTGCTAATGCATTCAATGATATACAGCACCGCATCAATAGTCGAATATTTTGAACATTTTGATAGAGGCCTGCATTGCATGCGATGGCAATCAATGGCTCAAAGTCTGTCATATTTGAGTAATATTGATAGATATGATTGCTTTCGGATGAATGACTCCCTGAATAAAGAAAAGAGCAGTGCTTTAGGCGAATAAATCATTAGATATGTGCGAATATAGCGGTCGGCGCTATGCGTGCGAAACGATGTGATGCCAGCGATGACTAAACATCTCTCGGCTCTCATCCCAACACCAGTTGAGCCACTCTTTGCTCTCATCTCTCCATCACTTCTTCAAACTATTCCTAATCTAATTAAATCTTTTGGTTCTGTATTGTCTGAAGGAGTCTATCATTTGCCGACGAGTGAGGTGTTAGAGATCGACAAATCAATACTTCCGGTGTGGCTCGAGTCAGGACACTATTGGGTGAGCGCACACCTCAAGGACAAGTCGGGCAATGAGGTCCTCTGCATCCAAATGACAATAATGGTCGGATCAAATGGTGAATCAAATGATTTCATTGATTACATTGACAATAATCTCATTTGAATCGCGGTAAACGAAAATTCTGTTTGAAATTCTTGGCCACAGAATATCGTAAAAGCATGAATGTGCTAGTTAAATATTTGATAAAAGTTGTATAATTCAGTTTCAATTTAATTATGTGCTACACAAAAATAAAAGTGAGATAACATACTATGATCTTATGATCTTGGCTCTAATCTATTATAGAGAAGAGAAGAGATACAATTCCATTAAAACTCAAACCATTTGTCGTCCTTTTTATAAATTTTTAATTGAATTTTAAATGAAACAAAAATAGATGTCTTCGCCGAACAAAAAGGATTAGTCGAGTGTCATATAATTTGTCAGTCGATTCCTCTTTGAGGCCTAACAGCCATTCAAAGGCTTATTTCTCACATTATTTATAATGTTTTTCCATTTCTTTATTATTCACTTCCTATCAGTCTTTAAAGTCATTAATATCTATCAGTTGTTGGGCCGCAGTGTCTGTGCCGTCGATACTACAGCCCTAGCGCTCAGTTACTGTGGAGTGTAATGAAAATGTTGGATAAATTTCATCCCCTTTTGAAAGAAGTGGATCAATAAAAGCCAGAACTGAGTGAAAACACACGAAAAATATAATATTTTTCACGTTTAAGATTTTGATTTTGATCGGACGAGTTTGCGCACCGACACTGTCAACAGTTTGTTTATAGCGTCGCGTTTGCCGATAGAATAACCTCGTTATCCACCAAACGTATTGCTAATGAATTAGTTGATAGCGATTCGTATGAATAGCTATTCGTGTCATCAGTCGGACAGTGAGTCGCGAAGACAATTGTCTTTGGTTTGTGTCCATCAGTCGAGTGATGAGCTGTGAAGAGACAGACATTGGCGTCGATTGCGATGCACTCAAAGCAGAGCACAGATACTGAGAGAAACTGAGAGGAAGACTGAGAGGAAAGCAGTGAATTGATAGTGAATTGTATGTTAGCTCCAGAGCTCTACTCATCTGTGCTGTACTGCTATACACATCCAGCGAAGAAACCATCCAAAGATGGCTTCAGTGCCCACTCGCCTGCCATTGCTGTGACACGAGAGCACTGGCGTCGTCGGTGACCGGAGGTTAGCCCCGGCTGACCAACAAGTGAACCATCAGTGGTGACAATGAGCCGACACTACTTGACGTTTGCAATCGCTGTCAAGAATCGGCATTCCTTTGATTTGACGTCTGTTTTTCAATTTGCTGGTTGTGTTCATGTGATGTGATTCGCACTCAAAGACAGACTCGGAAGCGATTCGCCAAACGAATCCATTTATATTGATTTGAGCCAAGAGTGAAGAGTGAAGAGTGAGACCCGGTTTAAGTGATCTCCAGTTTAACTCTCCTTCTATTCAATTAGACTTTTTCACTAAATTAAGACAAATAGTCGAAAACTATCGCCAATTGAATAAAAGCAAGCGTTTAATGAAATCATCGAATTGTCTGATGTTTTACCGCATCGGTAGCTCTTGAAGTGAAGTGAAGGTGACTTCACTCGGCATTAGTTCACTTGCGTTACACGTATAGATATATTGCTCGTTAATATTGATACGATATATATATAATAGAGTAGCATATAATCTGAATTGCTGATTTATGTGAGCGATGTGATCAATGTAGCACGCTTAATTTATGAGCATAACTCGCAGCTAATTGGCACCGATGGTCAGAATCGGTAGAATCGGCTGAGCGCTAATCAATTAGAATCATAATCCTTGGCAATCGAGACATTGATTTTCTATTGTTCTCCTATTACTGAGTACTTTGTTTAGAGTTCAATACAGAGAAAGCGTTTTATTGATTCTCAAGCTTTGAAAGTAGTGAACAGTTTATTGATTTTCCTCTTTTATATCATTATATTATTGGACATTAGAGGAGAGCGAGAGAGACATAAAAGTTAATACATTTTGATATAACAACAAAACATTATTACAATGTTAGACAAGTTTTTATCTCAACGTTTGCTTAATATTATTATAATCTACTAAATGGAGTCATTAAACGAGACGAGCGGAACGGTAGGCGACGGCAGGACTGACACCGACTCCGACTCCGCCGCCGAATACATTCGCAACTATTACAAAGACTACGACCCAATGGTGGGCATCCGGATCGCCATCTCGTTGGGAGTGCTCATCACCTTGTTCACCATTTTCATCTTCTACAAGACGCAGTGCAACGCCAAGAAGACCCGGCGCATGTTCCAGGCCTCGCTCAGGACCAAAGGCCACGGCCTCGACAGCATTGAGTTCCGGACCCGAACCCTATCCAACGACTATTGAGGCCGTGTTTGGCCACTCAGTCGCCGACCAATCGAGTCATCGATTCGCCATTAAATTGTTGTCCATTTGCTTAATATCTTTGGCTATATCTCAGCGATCGCTTCAATTGTCGTATTGATAGTCCACTTGAAAGTCAAGACATTTGTAAACTATATAACTTTTGTTATATAAATATATGATATTATATATAACTAGTTATATATATTTTGTCACTAATTACTGTTAATTATAATTGTCGTCAATAATCAATTTGTTTACATATAATTATGTACTATATATGCATCGCTCGGATGAATAGTTTATTGTAAAACGAATTTCGTTAACTGTAAAAACGTGTAAAACGAGCTTGTTCGATTTACATAAATTGCCAAATGTGTCCATCGCTACCATTGCTACCATGTTCATTGTATATTGTATCGCCGCATAGTACAAATGAAGTATCGCAATCATATTTGTTCGCTTGTATGTGCATCATACAATTTACCACTGTCATTAATAAATTGCTCAAAGTAAGCTTGTTCAAAAACAATTAGCCAATTAGTTAAATGAGGCAAAATTCAATTTAATATCAATGTTATGCATGACTGTTGTGTTCCAACTGTTCGAGTGAACGCATCGCAAACCGAACTCTCATTCGTAAATCACATGAATAACATTCAAAGACTATAATATTCTTATAATTCATAACAATTTTTGATCGTAAGTGTCATTAAATGGGTTTCGATTGGCATTAATGGCATTCATGTCATCCCATTTGAATGCAATTCGCGATTTATTTATGTTTTGTTAACTCAATTGTCTGCTCAAACATCTCATCTCTGGTTCGATAACTCTCTGAGAGTGAGAGTCAGACTCGCAATCAAAATAAACAGTGAACTGAAAAACCTTCGAAACACTATTAATACACAACCAGACCCTAGAATAATGTCATTGAGAAGAGAAGATTGAATTTGTGTGGACTCGCGATCCACTGACACACTCTATAGCGTTATCGGTCTCTCCGTTGACATCCTTATTGAGGTTAACACACATATTCTTATTATTCAATTACAAAGTTAAATGTCTGCAACGAAATAAATTGACAATTTGACAAGATGTCATCGCTAGCTGACATGCTCCGAGTGCACAATTGCCATGTGCCCGGGTCTGGCCATCCAGATCTCACCAGAAGTATCATCGGAACACTATTGGTGGCCATCCATCGCAAAATAGATCGTTTCGTTTCAAACTGTGCCACAAAAGTATCCAATTATTGGATGCCGTATGCGATCGCTGTTCGTATATGCAGTCGATTACTATATATCCTGACTATAGGTATCATTCAATTAAGCCGTTCGGAGATTGCGTTCACAATCGGTTTGTCGGGCCTTCGCTGCGATTACTCCAAGCGATCAATCCTTTCGATTAATATTCATTATAACTAATAATTAGAGTCCGAGTGTCGACTAAACAGCGGACGGATTAGCGCTAAATAAGAATTAATGGCTTAACCGTTATGTGTCGGCACAGAATCGAGTTTTGAGAACAGATGTTTTCGATGAGTATTATGTCGTTTTTGACATTAATCTCATGGAAAGAGATATCGGATGTGAGCGCCAAACAAAACAATTAATGAGAGACAGTGTTAATGACGTTTCGATAATTTATTTACAATTAAAGTGACTATTAATAAGTGTTTTCAGACCGAAAGTCATCCGACAATTGATTTTTTATATAAAAATAATCTGAAGACGACATCAAATCTTAATTTTTTCAATACATTTATCAAATACCCAACTCTTTAGTAAACAATTAGCTATAGAATAGTTTCGTTCAGAATGTTATGGAATATTCTATAATATGTATGTCTTATAAAATAGATTTCGTTTATAATATCGATTGACAACGAGTTATACAAAATTCAATTAATCATTGTTTGGTATTAGTATAGAAAAGTATTCGGTTGACGGCAAACGAGGCAAACGGCGAAAGGTCTGCCATAATCTCATCAATTAATCTGTGCGAACAGTCAGCTCCAGATCGAGACATAGGATCTCATTGTCATTGTTATCATTAGCTCTGATCTCAAGTCTGTAATCTCCAGATTCTAACCACGACGGAAGTGATCCCGAATTTATTGTGAAGACTGGACTCAGCGGCAGATTATAATTACCAGATCTGAGCGGACACTCGCACGGAATCGAGTGAGTCTTGAAGGCTGACGGACACGGATTAGGGATCGGAAGCAGAGCGCAAACGTCGCTGTAATCACAACTACCAGTGCCGTCCACGCAGGGGATCGTCAGCCAGAAGAATGTCACCTTCTTCTTGATGGTCAGCGACAGCTATGGGTTGAATGACAAGAGCAGTCAATAGCAGTCCACCGATCGTCGGGTTTCAGCGCGAAGTGAAAAATGATTGTTAATTAAAGTCGACTTTGACTCAAATTATAGACTAAAGTCAGAGAAAGAGTGGGAAAGATATTTTGGACCGCAATTACTGGCAATTTATTGGCCAATTTAGCTCTTCTCCAAGCTCTCCAACCTCTCCAAGCTCATCTCTGCTTATCAACCCTTCTCTCAGACCCTAAAACCTCTTTTAAAACTTATGTGATTTGCTATAAGTGTTGAGAGCTTTGGTGTCGAATAGACAGTGCAATGAACGGGCTTTTTGAGGAGTCGGCCGACCATAACGTCAAATGAAATAATGAATTCTTTTAAATAAAAGTTAATTAGACTGTTCTGACTGTCAGAGCATAAGAAAGTTCATTAAATAGAAAAACACTCCGAGGAATATACCAGGAATTAGGGGTTTAGTGGCGAAGAAGTAATTGTTCGACGAATGAGCCGAAAAGTGAATTCAAATTAAACGGAATTCACTCACAAACTCGGAATTCACTCTTTTTTCGTCCCTAAAAACATTAAACAAAACTTTTATTCAACAATTGCGGAGCCGAAGCACTACTTTGAATATAAAGCAATGCAAAAGACTAAACAAACTTCTTCTCTAAATTAAACATTTGGACAAAAAGTTTAGAGAAATAGAATAAATTGAATGCATTTTAGAGGAAATTAATTGCGAAATAATTCGTTTGCAATGTTTTATCGCTTCTATTAATTAGTTTTTGTGCAAAACATTTACTCAAATGACCGGAATATCGATTGACTTTTCGCTGAATTTGCAAATTCTGAGAATCACAACGTAAGAAATAACCGACAAGAATAACTATAACCGGGTTCAGTGCACTACGAATTTTGATATGATATGATATCAATGCAAGATTGTGTCGAAATCGACTGATTTTGCATATTATGTTGAATGTGGTGTTGACTTACAGGCAGAGGCGTGTTCTCGGCGATGGTGGCCGAGGCCTGGAGTGCCAGCGAGACATTGCCCGGAATGAGTATCGGGTCGGGCGAGAGCTGAATGTCTTGGACTTGAATGACCTCACTCTTGGCACCGCATTCAGACCAGGAGAATGACTCCAATCGCTTGACTTTGTTCTAAATTCGAAACGAAAACAATTGAATTGAAGTGAAAATTGAATTAAACGCATAAATGCATTGCCAGTAATGGCTTTGTCTGACAAAACATGACAAACGAGTAATAAATTAGTGGCAAAGCGATTGAAAAAGTGGTCTATAATTCAATTCTGGAATTGTGTGACGAAGTGAAGAGCATATGAATAATAAATGTGGTCTAAAATTAATGTTCAAACGATACATATGAGAGACGATCACTGTTTTATGTAATCATTTTTTAGTGCCATAAATAAATAGTGGTGTCAGACGAGAGCCGGAGTGGCATTACTTACGGCTTGCGAGACACTGCCCAACACCACCACCACCACCACCACCAAGATCAATAATGAAATCAAATTGAATCGCATCACGAAATGTGGTCAAACAGAAACAAATATACGCTATTTTTTCACTTAAATGTTATGATTCTCTCGATCGACAAATCAATGTCTTTGTTGGGAACGGCCTTTATATCTATTCCTCTCATTGTTTTCGAGGCAAAACTTTTCGAACTCATCGCCAATCGATAAACTGTCTGATATAACCCAGCATTATCTTAGCCGTGTCACAAGTTATGACAATCTAAATTTAGTCTCTTCGAATGCTCTTGGTGGTGGTTTGCACTGTCCTTCAAGTGCCACTCACTTTCTGATTGTCGATTCGAACCAACATTTCTCAACACTTTCCTCATCTCTAAGAGAATCCAATGTTTGCTCAAAAATAGTCTCAAACTTTGCAATTCAACAAAATTGAACGAAACGTCTGTTGATTTGTGTTCTGTTCGATGAGTTTTTATTATAATCAATCAAAACCTAAACAGTTTTCGTTCGGCGAGTGTTTGCCTCGAATGCCATTATATCAATGTCTGTCATAACTCGTGTGAAACCCAACGAATGACACTTTCCGTTCGAGTGTGCCATCAATTCGGTCGAAGATATGCTCGAAACGAGTGATAACCTTATAATACGACTGCAAATCGATTAAAAACACTATTTCTTATCAAACAATAGAATTAACTTTTGAATAGAAGCCAAGAAAACCCTTCAAACAAACAAAACGACAATTATTTCTATTGTTTCTCGACGTTTGACTCGAAGGTAAACGACTGACAACTGTGTTGTCGTTTACGCAAATGTTTGTCTAATCATTGCATCCAATCATTAAACCAATTGTCGGCCAATGAAGTCATCAGTCGATGGAAATAATGGCAAATATATAAGAGTTTGACAAACAGTGAGACAAACGTTTGCCTTTCGGTCAACAGTGAGACCACATCTCTGATCCCGTTGTGAACAATCAATGGCGACAATAAATCCCAGTTTGTTATCATTAAATGACCGAAAGAATTATTAGAATACGCTTTTGTGTAGAGAATAATAGGATATATCCATTAATACGTGTCTTTTGTAATGTCGTAAAATAGCAAGATTATGCTCAATCCGATAATAAATTACAAATTCTTGCTAATCACACAGCAATCTTGGTCTACTATGATAATTAAAAAGTGTGCTAGGTCACACTTACACTGTCACTTACAAATCAGCTGATTTTGCAAAAACCACGAAACAATTAATAAAGGTTTGTAGAAGAACAAGGTAACAAAATAATTAATAGACGATAAATCACATAATGATTTGCAAAGTTGTCTCAAACTTTGTGTTCACAACTTTGATTGATTTAATATCCAATTAACGCATTTCTATACAAACTATTCCTCTCTTATAGACTGACACTCGTTATTGGCAACTATTATCAGTGGATTTCAATATTCTTGGTTATTATGCGAGAGAGTGCTGTCATTATTCTCCGAGATATCAATTGTTATCCGACGCCAAACGCAGCCAAACATTTCTCAAACTATAATACGAACTGAAATTTTAGTCTTTTTATTGTTGACTACAAAAAGAGTGAAACATTTAATTAATTTTGGCGTCGATTGACTAACTTTAAGCTCGGGCTCAGCGCTCAGTGGGAAGGCTTACGAATTGATTGCGAATAATTAGCCCATGAGAGTGAACACCAGCGGTACTATCCTTGGCTTCCAAGGGGACGACAGAGACGACAGACGACTCAGAGGAAGGACTCAATTGAATTATAGATATTAAACGCACACAAAATGATATTCCACTGAAAGGGAGGACTGAATGCAGTGCTCAGTCTGTCTCCTGATTCCTGACTTCCAAATGTGGCCCTCATTTGCACTCAAATATGATATAACAATGAATGTGCAAAAAGTGTGGAATATTAGAGACGAGATAATAGGCGACGACTTCAACGATACTGAGCTTTAATTAAGAATTCGGCAAATTATCGGTGCGTGAGATGTGTGGCGACAGATATGATAAACACTGGGCTTTTGCTGCGAAATAATTATAGACAAAGAAAGTTTTCACTTTGGAAATCAATTTTTTGAGGGCTCAGACTTCATAAATCGTGGGACAGATGTTTGCGTTTCATTAAAAACGAAGTCTTCTAATGAAAGAATATATTCTACAACAAGAATATGCGTTCGCATTGAGTCGCGAAAGGCGTTTGCCGTTCACTTAAAAGTGGTTTTCACTCTATAGTGAGCAAACATTTTTCATTATATTCTTCGCTAGCATTGTATTTGTTATACAATCTTCTCATCTCAATATAGATTTGCGATAAACTCAGTCAAAGAGACAGATATTTATTACGCTTTAGTTAGTTATGCCAATAATGCCAGGAATTTCTTCGGGTTTTCATTGAAGGCTCAAAATTAATACACCAATCGATAGAAGGCATCAAAAGAACTACATTTTCAATAGACTTTGTTTGCGTCCGAACACTCAGTGGACTCGCAATCCGTGAACAATATTAATACAGAAACAAAATATTTCTTTAAAACTATTTATTGAGAAAATGAAATTCAATTTTTCAATAAATAAAAAGCAAAACTTACGATAATTTTGTGCCCAAACCGTGAGTCCAAACGGCGGGTCAGAGACGGAGCAGTTTGATTGGTCTTCGGCTCCGTTTTTCAATTGATCCAAAAATATTAGTCGAGTTTATGAGAAGATATTCTAAACAATGAATTGGTCTCAAGTGTTCGCAAACAATATTATTGATGTTTTTGATGCGATCGGAGCTCTGGTTGTAGTGCCGTATAAAAGAGTGGGTCTATAATACATCGTTTGCTTCGTTCAGTTTAATGTTGGCTACGATGGCGTCCGATGCAAAACAAGAGCAGAGAAGAGAAGAGTATTGTTAGCGGAAAAGTCGGCAAATATTAGTCGATTCGGGTGTTTGGCAGCCGTTTGGCAGCAGATGGGCTTAAGAGTGAATATAATTCACTGGAAGAGAGGCTAAACTATTCCGTCCGACGGCTCACAGCACTGGCCTTTCGCACCCTTTATGCCAGAGTCATATCGACTTCTAGTTGGAGTCAAACTTTCATAAAACTTTATATAAACCCAATTCCCAGCTCTCTGTACAACAAATATGTGCATAAAATTTATTTTCTCCGATATATTTATAGCTGTGTTTGTGTTAACTCAATTTGGAGCCAAAATGTGATACTTTTGCAGAAAAAGTATCTCATCTTTTAATATAATAGTCGTTTCACTGCCGCTATAGATAAGGCTTTTAATGTTTTCCGAACAGAGAAATTGGTTTCACATAAGAGAAACTGTTTTAATAGCAATTTTCACAGATTGTTATTCCTATCTGTCCTCACATCTATCGACCGCTTCCTCCGCCGATCGATCACAACCTCTCCAGTCGGACAATATATCGATAGCTCAACAAAGGCTATAATTATTATTGAATTTGACTTTTTTTCTTCTCATAACAAATCACATGAATTGTCGGACCGGATGCGAGACAAGCAATGATGGGCACAAACCTCTGTACATCATTGACCGTTCCATCGTGCAAGTGGTGGAAGACTTCTTCGGATAAGTGTTCTTGAGATCAACGCTCACTTCATTAGTTTGCTCCTGCAAAGTGATTAATGGAGTTTTGATTAACTAGTAAAGTGACGATAATTAAGAATAATTAAGCGCTCAAAACATATGTCACTAATTTTCTTATGAATAATAGGCGGAGAACTTATTGGACGGGATTAAGACTTTTGGGGCCGATTTGACAAACAGTACGACCAGGCTTGCCAGGTCATTTCACCATAGGCCTGGATTTTGCCTAGAAATTTTGAAAATCTGCCTGGACAAACCTGGACCCACTAGTTTTATTACATTTTCTGCATGAATATTTCAACAAGCATCCCCTGGACATTATAATGTCCAGGTTTACCCCTCGCCTGGACCCTGGACACGTACGCCAAAACCTGGACTGTCCAGGCCGGACCTGGACGTCTGGCAAGCCTGAGTACGACACCGGAGAGGCTGTTGTGTCAGCGCCAGAGTCGGCACCCGATTCGTGCTCTCAGGCACTGCTTCTCTTGTCTAACGAGTAATTGAATCAATAAGTGTTGTTTAAATCCCTTAAAACTTAATTCCTTTTTAGAGAATTAGTGTTTTCAGGCCTTTCGGTACAACTCTAATGCCAAACAAAGAATATATTATTAGATTAAATGTCATTCACAACACTTGAGAGACGGATATTAAAGGCCGGGAATTAATTTAAAAAAGTTTTGTTTCGACTTTCGATAGTAATTAAGTATTGATTGCGATATTCTAATTATAAGATAATTATATTTGTCTTTATTGTCGAACAAAACTCGCGATTCGCGTCTCAAATGAAAAAACATTTCAAGTGTTGTTCAAAAGTTTTTGGGATTCAATGCAATTATAAAAGTTTAGAAGCGATTCACTGATATATTCTTTGATCACATTTTCTATAAATAAGGTTTATTCCAATCAAAATCTTTTGTTTGAAAATATCGCACAAAATGTTAGTTTTTTAGGCCTTAAAAAATCTCAAAAATTGTTTGACACAGAAGTAGAGATAAATTTTTCACGAAAGACGTGATCGGATTCGACGATAAGAGAACTTTTGTGTGTCATTAAAAATTGTATTATCACTGAACCGATCGGCGAATGCCTTTCAATGGATTCCGTGTTCCGCCTATTGTTTGCCTCAAATCCATCGATAGCTGAATAATAACGCGATTAATGCAAACAAACAATAAATTCGACACAAATTTTGGCCCAAAGTTTGCGATCAATTGAACCGCAATTTGTTGTCTAATCTCTTGAATGATATGCGCTGTCAATGGAGTGATGGCTCCGAACAACGGTTTATTAGATTAATGTTAGCGATGAGTGCATTGTTTGTGAATCGTGTGTCAAATAGTGTGAATTGTGTACTTGGAAGTTGATGTTGGTCCTCATGGCTCGGTGATTGATCATCTGGATGGGCCTGAAGTTGTCGCCGTGGCCGTCGCTGTGCATGGTGGTCCTCAGCTGGTGGAACTGGTGGAAAGTCATGTAGATGGGCTTGTTGAGCACGATCCAGGTGACCGTCTCGTGACAGCCCGGCTGTGTCAGCGACCCCTCGTATGTGATGTAGTTCTTGAGCGTCGGCAACAGTTCCCTAACGCTCACAGAACTAATCCATTGAGTGTCACCTTTAAAAGTAAGAGTAATTGCGTTAATGAATCACTTTTTCACTATTATTTCACTATTGCTTTCGTCGTTTGCCTAACTATCGGCGAATCGGCGCTCGAATTCACAGGTTATGAATCATCCAATCATTTATTATTTGTCACATAACTCAACCGATTCCTCGATTCCGGGCTATGTCTGGCATTAATTGTTTCTCTGTGGCTACCAATTAAGGCCTGGCCTTTCATCTTGTTCCATTTGGCTCTTTGACAGCTCGATTGGCCTGAATATAGCCAGATCAGATGTGATTGCTCACTCAAGGTTTACTGCTCATCGACTAATTGACTCTAATCCGACTCTAGATCTGAGAAGCATTAAAATAATTACTCATTTACAACGAGCTCTGATATCAGACAATAAATGCGATTCCGGATTAATATTCATTTGAGAAGTTTGTGTCGAAAAACTCAAAATTTCACGACAGATGAGGTCAAAGCGATAGCGCATTAAGTGTTCGCATGTCTGAAACGGATTTATGACAAACATTCAGACGAGTCATTAAACTAATAATTATGTCTTTTTATGTCCTAATGAATGCATTTAAAGACTAACGACTCTGCAATTAGAAGACACGGAGAGGCAGAGGAGAGAAGAGAGACCCGACTCGACATTTGGCTATCATATCGCGATTATCTGAGTCGATGTGATATTACAAATATTGAATAACGATTGAGTAAATTGCTTGGATTGAGCACGATCAGTTGGGATCAGTTTGGATGGCGGGCGTCAACATTAGCCGGTAATTGCCTTCTAGTGAGTCGACAATTATGTGACTCAATCTGAAAGTTGATGCAAACCAAGCATACAATCACTATCACAACAGCAGTCATACCTCTGG
>JAQGBE010000590.1:0-16628 GCA_034698225.1 Scheloribates latipes | reverse complement strand
GAATATTCAGTTCACGACCTGTTCAGAGACGAGGGAAAGGATGTGCTGTTCACTGTCAAGACAGACGATCAGTTGAGCCTAAAGGTAGCGCCAGGTGGCGGATGTCGCTTGCTCAAATTGGTGCCTAAATGATCGACTTAGTAAATATAAACGTTTATTTAGCCTTAATTATATTTTATTCATTTTAAGTGAATATGAATTAATGCCATTAATTTGAAGATTATTCCATACAAACACAATACTTGTATCAAATGATAAATTCGGTCATTATTAAAATAAGCATGGACAAATAAATGTTGAAAATTGAGAGCAGATATTAGTCATAATTCATAAGTCAAACGATCGACTCATCACACCTAACGTCAAACTATAAAAACCAGGGTTTGCAACGCATATGCCTACCCAGGGGGGATTAGGGGGATTTTTCGAAAATTTTTCCAGGGGGGGGGAGGATTAGAGGCTGATAGACAAAATGGCGGACGCCGCCATTTTTCGGCTAAATCCAGTTAAATTAAGCTTAATTACGTCCGATTTAAGCCGTTCTTTCGATTTTAGGCTTATTTCGGCGTTAATTTAGTTAAATTAACGTTAATTACGCTTAATTGTAGTTTAATCCAGTTTAAATCACGATTTAATCCGGTTTAAATTACCGAAAATGGGATTAGCGATCTCGAACTCAGGGGGATTTTTTGAGATTTTCAAAAACAGGGGGGATTTTGGGCTGATCCTCCCCTGTTGCATACCCTGATAAAAACGAACGAACTTATTGATTTGAGTAATATCGCTGTCTTTCACTTGTTTGCTAATATATTTACCCTATTTTCTGAGTACAGTTTGAATGCAAAGTTGTGCTGAATCGGCAATGCCGATTTATACCGATTTGAAATAAAATTAAACTAGTGCAAAGTTATCTAGATTAATGAAATAATCAGAATTTTATTAAGATTTCATTCAATTCATAATGTGAACTGATTTGATATGTTTGTTGAGATCAATGCTTGTTTTGAATGATTTTTCGCATTGATTGCATTTGAATGGTCTGTCGTTTGAGTGTTTGTATTGAATGTGTTGTTTGAGATCAGATGAAGTGACGAATGTTTTGTTGCAATTCTTGTGAAAACATTTGTGAGGTTTGAGTCGTAAATGAATTCGATTTTTGTGTTTAATTAAATTAGATTTTAGTCGACAACTGTAATCACAATTATTGAAATTACATTTAAATGGCTTTCCGTTACAATGAATTAATTGGTGATCATTGAGATGTTGTTTAGTTTTGAATCTCATTCGACAGTCACTAACAGAACAGACAAACGGTCTCTCATTTGAATAAACACTAAGTTTGTGTTGATTGAGATAAGATCTGTAAGCAAATGATTTCTTGCATTCGTCGCATTTGAATTGTTGATTAATCGTATGCTTGGAACTTTTATAGGAAATCAAATGATTTTTTTGAGCGAATGATTTGTGACATTCATTACATTTGTGAGGCTTTGCTTTACTGTGAATCAGTTTGTGTTGAATGAGATTTGATTTTTTATTAAACGTATGATTGCATTCATTGCATACAAATTGTCTTCTATTTAGATGAATATCAATGTGTTGATTGAGATTAACCATCACTTTCGTATTGTATTGACATTTGGGCCAAAAACATATGAATTGTTTATTATTATTCACTTTGTCTTCACTTATGTCTAAAGCATTACATTCGGCACTTATATTACATGACTTCAGACATTCAATTTCAAACATTCCAATAGAATTCACCGAAACATCAATTGAATTATTATTGATAGCTTTCAATTTCATCAATAACTTTACCTTGTTATTCAAAGAGTCTGTGAAATGAGATGGCATTCTAGATAAATTTAATTTTTATCGTTCGTTACAACAGATAAGTCAATATTCAAAACAAAGAATGACAAGTATTTGGCGGTTAAGACAACTGGTTTTGGTGTTCACTGACGACGACCTTCACTAATACCGGTCTAACAGGTATTTGCTGTTGGCTTCATATTATGCCATCGAATGACTAACATCTGTGTATCACTAACTTTGGCGCTAAATAGCCAAACAAAACAATACTCTTTGTCTTTGGCGTCCATTTCTAACTTATAATTCGACTAAAATCATAAGACTTTAAAAGTGAAAATGCAATCATCGAATAAAATATGTCTTTTAATGAATTTGAAAAAACTTAATAATGAATTGAATGAAGTGATTATGAAAATCATTAAAAATGTTGATATCAGTTTATTTGTAAAAATGTGTAGAATTGTTGGCGAATGTAATGCTTTAGACTTAAGTGAAGTCAAAGTGAATAATAATAAACAATTCAACTGTTTTTGGCCCAAATGTCGATACAATGCTGACAACAAAAAAGATCTCAATCGACACATTGATATTCATTTGAATAGAAGACAATTTGTGTGCAATGAATGCAATCAAACGTTTGTTAGAAAATCACATCTCATTCAACACAAACGGATTCATTTCAACGAAGAGCCTCACAAATGCAATGAATGCCACAAATCATTCGCTCAAAAAGATTATTTGATTTCACATAAAAGTTATAAACATTCTGATGAAAGACAATTCAAATGCGATGAATGCAAGAAATCATTTGTTTACAAATCATCACTCAATTCACACGAACGTAGTGTTCATTCAAATGAGAGACCGTTTGTCTGTTCTGTCAGTGAATGTCAAAAGAGATTCAAAATTAAACCACATCTCAATTCACACCAATTAATTCATTGCAATGAAAAGCCATTCAAATGTAATTACAATAATTGTGATTATAGTTGTCGACTAAAAAATTATTTAATTTTACATAAAAATCGAATTCATTTACGACTCAAACCCCACAAATGTTTTCACAACAATTGCAACAAAACATTCGTCACTTCATGTGATCTCAAAGAACACATTCAATACAAACACTCAAACGACAGACCATTCAAATGCAATCAATGCAACAAATCATTTAAATCAAGAACTAATCTCAACCAACATATCAAATCAGTTCATACAATTGAATCCATCTCTAAAATATATAATATAATTCACAATTAAGAAAACAATTTATTATTCGCCTAATATTCTTAATCATAACTTACGTGATATTATTGCTCGAAAGCAGGCATGCCCAAGGGGGGATCAGCCTAAAATCCCCCCTGAGTTTTGATAGCCAAGCTCGGACCCCCTCTCCGGAAATGGCCGCCGCGCGAAGCGGTCATGTGATAGCGATGTGTTTTAATGAATTTGAAAATACTTAATAATGAATTATATCTTTTCCAAAATTATTAAACTGTTCTTCTAATTAATTAGTCCATGTGCACAATAAACGGCTACCGGAGGCTCAGTTTTCATCCTTTTAAGCCAACAAAACTGTTTCCAATGATAAGACATATCCCGGATATTCGAAAATTCATTATAAATGAACGACAATTAAACAAATTGAGCTAATCTTGGTCAATTGCTATTATAGTCAAGATGAGAGTCTTTATATTGTTATGTGCACTAAGTCTGGTCTCTCTGTGTCAGTCCTGTTCGTGTCCGGGAAGACGCGATCTGAAGACTCTTTACTGTAGGGCTGACTTCGCCGCTGTTGTCGAAGTGGTGTCGGACGGCCGACCAGATAACAGACTGACCATTGAATACGAGACCCGAGTGACGGATATCATCAAAGCGAAGGACCAATCCGTTCGGTCGGCGCTCAGTTCGGGCAAACTCTATACGAACAGTCAGTCGGCCGCGTGTGGCGTACGTCTGGCCAAAGGCGTGACCTATCGCCTGATGGGTCATCGGTCCAAATCCGACAATAAGCTCAAGATATTGGTCTGCGATTACATCGGAAGCGCCGATAGCGACAATGACTTCTGGAGTGGCGGTTATAAAACTACCAAGTGCTAATTGACCAATCAACTGACCAATCAATTGATTCAGACATGGAATTAATGATCTTTAATGATGAAAATGGCCTATAATTGTTGTTCAGATATTGACTGATCATAAGCACAATAAAAATTTAAGTCAAGTTATCAATGGTGTGTTGTCGTGGCATCGTGCAAAAACTGCTCGAATATTCCGTTTACAAATTTCCTAAAATGTTGTCATTGGAAACTGTTCCATGTGATCTCAACAATATGTGGGAGGTGATGTCCATTGTAGCCTACGTCGGACTGAACCCTTTACACATCCATGGGAAGCAACAATCAATTTTCAAGATCGCAATCATCGGTTTTTGAATTTGCAACAATCGCTTCTTAAAGTTTCAAATTTTTAAAGTCAATTGTTGGTAATCATTATAACCTATATCGACCTTAGCGTTGCCAACTCTAATTGTATGAAACAAGGAAATTAGAGGTGTAAATCAAGGACCAATCAAGGACCGTTCAATTATACTATGGCTCGAAATTATTCATAAATTCAATTTCCAATTGAAGTTCTAACATCAAGGACGCCAAGTGGTAGAAATTCGATGTTCATTTATTGATTATCATGAATGTTCGTGCAAATTCATCAGAATAAAATTAAATTCACTGACGATCGATAATTGCGTTCGCTATGTTTTATTGAGTATTTCACGATAATATCATTTTTAATTGATAATGCGCTAGCACAAAAATCTATATTGATATCTAATCAATGTCATTGAATTAACCTTGCATGATAGTGAAAAACAAGTTCTAAAATCAAGGACGCCCAGCGATCCTTGATTACCACGAACAAGGACTCTGCCAAAATCAGCCGAATCAAGGGAAATCCTTGATAATCAAGAGTAGTTGGCAACTCTAATCGACCTTCATATTCATTCTTCTTATTTATGATTGTCCTTAATGTTTGTTTTATTATCGTAATTATCTATTTAGAAGAATTCTACTCGCAATCACCATGATAACACAGAGAATTCATGTCATATCAATTTGAATCTCATTATTATTGGCATTGAATTAACATCATATTAGATATTAGATAATTTACAAAGGTTACTTATTGAAATACATATTTTATATACAAGAAAAACAAGTTTATAAATATATGTTTCGTCATTGAATAGATTATTGATAGTACACATTGACTCAAACAAAATGACAGCAATAAATCCGTACAAAGTATTGTCAGTAGAATTGGTTAACTATAGAGTCGATGACATTCTCTACGAAATCGGTTTGTCTTTCACTTCAGTCAGTGATCGACCGAAACGGAAACCATTCAACAATCCATACCTAGTCTTCGCGTCCCTAACACTGTATCTGTTGAGACTTTGTCTGACACTCTTAACCGATGACAGTCAAGTGGATCGGTTGGAACTGTTGGGAGATATCGGGCACTTCTTTGGCATCCGAATCCATTGGAACGCATGTTTGAGTTCCCTTACAGTCGTTGCCATTGTTTCTCAATTGAGTTATTTCTATAACAACAGTCGATGTATTGAACCGACATTTCTCCGAGTATTTCAAATGCTGTCCGGTTTGGTCACACCTCACAGTTTGGGACTCACTAATGAGAAGGACATCAGAAAACTGATAAAGTTGAGCAAGCTCATTTATCTCATCAAACTGAACAACGCAAAAGTTGCCCCGATACTCTCCTTTCTATTCGTGGCCATTCCCATTTACCTCAACGGCCAGCCGTCGACTGCTGTCCTCTACGGGACAATCAATGGCTGTTTAAATGCGCTGATGTGTTATTATAACTACAATATAATAATAATACAATTCATCTACTTTTGCATAATCAGCCAATACCTGAAGGGAAAACTTGTTCACCTGAACAAAGAGATAAAAGAGATGATTGTCGGCAACCAAATGATAAAAGTCCGTCAATTGATTCGTTCATTCATTTCATTGCATTCGGAGATCAATGACTACAACACAACCTATTGGTCGCTATTTCTGTTCAATATTTGGTTATTTTACGGCATTTTTATCTCTTTTGTGCTTTATATGTCATTATTTGTCACAATGGGAACTATAATGAAATCTATAGTGATTTATGGCCTAATAATAGTGTCCACTCTCTATGTCTACATTTTTATCACCGCTTCGTCAGTCAACACCGAGACCAACATTACATACAAATTATTCAATTCATTGGCCATTAATTATTCACTTGAAAGAAAACGTCGATATTATTATTCATTACTTAAGGTAATATAAGATTATATTTAAACTTATATACAGTGTTACCTCCATTCTGGCAGACTGAGCGTGCTCGAAAAAAATCTGCCAGAATCGAATTCTGCTAGAATCGAGGATGAACTTTAGTGGGCTATTCATTAACAAAGTTATATTTGTAAGCTATATTTTAGCTTATAACGATGTTATTTATGACAAACATGAGTAGATTATACAGATTGTATGAAAGTGTACATAATTAAATAAGGCAAAAATTTCGTAAAACTGTTGGACACCGTTTCACATACATCGTCGGTTCAAGCAAACTAGCTACTTATATCGAGGTTAGGCTTATTTATATCTCGGTTCATATCTGATAGAAATCCATTAAGGGCGGCCGCAATACCTGTCTACTTGAATTAAAGTTACCTAGTATGCATTACCTTGTTCGACAATATCTGAATTATTATTTTATTAAGCAAACCTCATAAGATAATAAGATAATCATAACCTGCTTTATGTATACTTGGTCTATTTATATTTCTTAATTGGTTTGGCATTGAAAGTAAAATGATTTGAAGAGAATTTTTGTGACAAGATGACGAATTAAATGACAATTTTGGCTGTATTGGCTGTAATCGAGATACAGACAAAGCTATGGATGAACATAGAATGATCTGCTAGAATCGAATTCGCCCAAATCGAGGTAGTTTAGCATAAGAGCTGCCATAAAAGCTGCCGGGGATTCCAAAATTGTCTGCCACAATCGAATTCTGTTCGAATCGAAGCAGCCAGAATGGAGGTACCACTGTAGATTGCAATTAACTGAAATTTGAGGCCAAACAAAGATACACCAATTCTTTATTTACAATCTGATAGAAGAAATGATTGGATCGATCAGACAATAGGTGGAGAACACATAAAACAAATATTGATAGAAAACCAGCTTGGTGAACTCGAATAGATTGAAACATTTGAATCCAACATAGACTTCGTCAATCTGTTCGATGAACCAAGAGATCCTAAGTCTTAACTTAAATATTTTGAATCGTTTGTGGATTCGAATGAATATATTGTTTGTAGTATTTGTATGATTACGAGTGTCACTGAATACTGGATACAAATACTTGGATATCGATTGGTTTCGCAGTGAAATCGATGAAAACATTGAGTTCGTTATCAAAAAAAAACCAATGATCCTGAGATCAATATCCACAGCTCACCTAGATATAATAATCCCATTTCTTGATTTAGTATAAGCTTGAGAAGAATAGTTATTAAATATGGGGTCGGGATATAAACACTGCCGATAATAGTGTTCATTTCTGGATTAATGTCTTCAATAACTTTAGTGTATTTACTATATTCTCCAATCATTCGCTTCAATCGATTCATGTCATTCCATATAATACTGACCCGGATATCATGGAGAATGTCATCCAATTTGTATTTCAAAGAATTCAGACAAAAATAAGCAAGAATAGCTAATCCCAAACCGAAACTCGACCAGTTCTTCATGAAAACTATCATCAAAACTCCATTGATCGCAAAAATGCAAAAATTAACTTGCTCATCAGATATGAGATATTCTATGCTGAGCCCAAAAAATTCTAGAATGAAAAAACTAAAACTATAAAATATCACGCCTAGTCTTAACACAATCCAGTACAATAAATTTGACTTCATTATCAACTCGGACTGTTTGGGTTCATTCAATTTGTAGAAAGATTGACCTCGAATAATATTGACCATTTGTTGACGCAGTTCACTGTTTAGCTTAGTCTCGATCAGGTAAGTGAATATCTTGGCTGACATTATAATAAAGACGGACAACAATAGAAGAATGAAAGCCATACTGGGATCAGAAAGAATTAGTGCCAGCAATTCTCCCGATGAAATTGCAAGAGTGATATCTTGGTAGACAATGGCATAGAAGGTGAGCAATGCATATTTGATTGTGTGAACTGTCCATAAAGCAAATGTCAACCAATACATGACTTTTCGTTTGGAATTCGGTTCGTGTTTGTTCTCTAAGTCGTCGATACTTTGATAATAGAACACATAATTGTCGGCCAAATATTTGTACAGAAATGAGATATCCTGGTCATATAAGCCAAATTGTTTCATTATCTCAACCAAGTTATCCATTTTCTCTGATACCAGTGATAATCAATTGAGTAGAGCCAAGAATATGTTTTAATAATTTGCAATTCAATGCACTAAAATACGAAAACCGATATGAAATGCATTGAATAATCGATATTCACTGGATATTGTTTTCAACTTTTAAATTCGATTATACATCAACTCTAGAATCCGAAGAATCGCGTGCAATCAAATTCTTATAAATGCATTGTCTAATGACTAGTATTCACACTAATCAATAAATACTTTGTAAAACGAATTGTACTGAATTGTGAAATATCTAGATAGTCAATAGTCTGGTAGTAAAGCACATAATTGTCGGCCAAATATTTGTGCAGAAATGTGAGATCTTGGTCATTATATAAAGCCAATTGTTTCATTGTGTTGAGCATGATATCCATCTTGTTGAACGATTAGCGTAATTATAATCTAAATATATTTTCTGTGTCTTTTAAAATCAATATTCTTACTGAATATCAATACCGAGAAATATCGATAAATATATATCAATGTATGAAATCTATGAGAGAAAACATTTGGATTACAGCTGTACTAAGACATTGATTGGTTTCACAATAAAATCGATGACAACATTGATTTCGATATCAATATTATCAATTGTACTGAGATCAATATCAATAATCCACCTAGATACATGTAGATTAATTTCACTTCTTGATTTCTTATAATCTTGATTAAAATGTTGACTTGGCGTTTAATATATTCTATACAATTAAATCTAAGCCTCAAATTAACTAATACAGTCAATTCTGTTTATGAATCCGGAAGAAACATCGAAAACTGATTTCAATTGCAAAGAATAATCGATATTTGTTTTATTCAAATTCAATTAAAATTATTCTAAATTTTTATTCCACGTAATTATCAATATTTATTTCAATAAATAGCTAGTTTTTAACAAGAGCATAGTTAATATTTGTATTGATTATCTAGGAAATAGCAATGTACCTGTAAATTGGTCACCGTGGTATATTTTCATCATAAAACCCAAACCTAACCATGCAAAATTCGAATATAACGCACTAGGGGACAAATCTGACAGTAACTTCAAATATGAAATATAAATTCTTACAATTGAATTAAATAACCAAGCTGATGTCCAAATGAAAGCTAATTTATATAGGAGCTTAAATTAATTTTCTCAATACTTGGAATACACTTATTTAATTGTGACAATCATTTGACCACAACAAGTCAAAAAATCGTTTGCACCACTTTGTCCATAGAAAAGCATTGAAAACGAGTCTTGATTTGTGTACTTTTTGTTTGCTATATTGATTTGCCAGAGAAATTCTAATATAGGTACAAACGATTTAATGACTAGTTGCGATTAACTGATTGTCACGATTAAACAAGTTTACTCTAAGTATTGAGAAGATTAATTTAAGCTCCGATATAAAATTAGCTTTCATTTGGACATCAGCTTGGTTATTTAATTCAATTGTAAGAATTTAGATTTCATATTTAAAGTTACTATCAGATTCGTCGCCTAATGCGATATTTCTGAACATGTTAATTCTGAAAAAAACTGTTAATTCTGTTACCTAATAAATTAATAAATAATCTGATTACAGTTTTGTCTCGTTTTGTGGAAAATAACCAAGGTCGAAGAATTGTGTTGCAAACAACTAATCTTTAACTCTATTATTATGGTTCTGAAAATGTTCGTAGCGATCATATGTTGTGACGATAGGTGAAAGGATTTGACTCATGTCATCACACGAGCTGTAGATTAACAGCTTTTCTTCAAGTTTTTTAACTTTCCATTGCATGAAAATTTAACAAGGGTTCGCAGAACGCTATACCAACGACTCAAAGAGCCTAACCTCTATGAGATTCAATATTCGATGACTCGCTATCATAGTAAACCCCAATATGAATAGCTACATAGATCAAGAGTATAACAAATTAGAATGTAAACCATTTACTTAATGGCAATAATAACTGGCTTGTGGTCGGAGATGAATGATTCGTACACAACAGCTGTTGCGAAAGGAATGTTGGCAAAAACCCAGTCGATTGTGGTCCGAAAGTCTGTTGTCGGGCCATCCTGGGTGATTCTTTTCATTTGGAGGTCTTTCATTTGTCTTTCAAATTTTTCTCCAGAGGAGGATTGGATCTGTAGGTTGAAGTCCCCTAGGACCAATAGAGGAATCTGTTTGTGTATCAATAACCTGGTCAACTGAGCTGTTGCCTCGATGGTATTTGAAGAGGTGACTTTCGGCGAGGAATATACAATGAGGAGCTGCACTCCAATGCTCAACTCAATTGCCATGTATTCGAAGTGTGCTTTGTCTCCAAAGGTCAGCACTTCTGAGTTGATGCTTTTTGTCAAAAGTGAACGGCTATAAACTACAATGCCCTGACATCCACTCGCTGTAGGTAACTCTGCCAATATTCTGAAGCCATCCAAGTTCACAGACTGTGAATGAGTCTCGACAAAGCAGAGGAGATCACACTGGGACAAGTTGTGATTAGAGACGATGGATGCTGAGTGTTTCCTCAAATGTGGCAGGTTCTGATAACCGATGACTAAAGTCTCAGCTCTATACTGGAATGATGACACTAGTGGAAGAGGAATTGACCACTTTGCCTCTCTTTCCAGCCTGGCCAGTTCCACAGATATCGGATGAGAATTTGATCTAGGCTGAGGAAACTTCAACTCTTGGCCAATCAGATATAGACCTTCTGCAGTTCTAGCTCTACTAAACGCCGTGTACAATAGTTGAACATCGGATGTGCCTCGCACATCCACTACAACTTGGTCATATGATTGACCCTGAGACTTGTGAATTGTGATAGCTTCACAGACCACAAGTGGAAACTGGCGCCTCGAGACTCTGACAAGTTTCGATCCAGTCTTTGTCGGAATTTCGCGCTCAACTCTGCTGATTGGAGTGAGAAGAGCGCCATCCAGATATCTTTTCTGAAGCCCACTTCTTGCTTTATGTCCGATACTTTCATAATCGAACTCTAACCAAGCTCTTTGTACAATTCGCTCACCACCTAATTCGTAGCTATCGATGGCGCGAAGTACTCCTGAACTGCCATTGACTAGGCCATCTTCAATGTCGATATTGATTGAGACCATGTATCTGATGCCGATAGCAAGGTCCAATTCTTTAGGTAATCCATAAGTCTGCTGACTTTTAAGGTGAGCAATGCTGAAGATCGCTTGATCTCTTACTTTTGTCATCGGATGGTTGCATCGGTCCTGGGCAACTGCTTTGTATACCATTTCAGAATCAATCTGTTCAATCACCCTGCGATTGAAGCGTTCGACTTTCTCTGTAAGTCGGAAGAGTCGTATCGGCCTGTTGTCTTGGTCAAACATGGGTTCTGTTGCGAAAAGGCGAGACTGGAACAGGGCTTTATCTTCTTCAGTGAGATGACCACTGGCAAGATGATTCAAAGCTTCGGCAAACGCTTGGTCATTTCTTTGCCTCATAATGGTATTGAGGCGGAAGTACTTGACGTCTTGCCAAAGAACTGGACCGGCGAGAACACAAAGGTCGTCACCATATGTCCCTTTAAAGACGTAACTGTCCATCACTGGCTTTAGTTGGTTGAGATCTCCAACAAAAAGGACAGATCTTCCTGCAAACGGATCGTTTCTTACGAATATTTCCTGTAGACGAATGTGGATGTTACGGAGTGTGCCAGCTCCTACCATTGACACCTCGTCAATGATGATTACTTTCAAGTTCCAGAGGCGGTTCCGGAACCTGTTCTTCAGCTCTGCACTCATCGGTTTCATTTCATTCTTGTTTTGAGTGACCGGAACGCCAAATGCTGAATGAATAGTAGTTCCTCCTATAGGAAACGCACTTTTTTCTGTCGGACCCACCAAAAGGACTGTCATCAGATCCGGATGATCTCTGCATCCTGGTTGTCTCGCGAACCAGCGGATGAGTGTCTGGTAGACTGCTTCGATTGTCACACTTTTTCCTGTGCCAGCTCCGCCGGTTAAAAACATCAGGAATGGGTCGTCTGACGTTTTGACATGATTAAGTAGACCGAAGACGAAGTGCCGCTGTTCTTCATTGAGCTTGCTCATCTTTTCTTCGAACGAAGAATCCTCAAAGTGCTTTGGCACGAGGAAACTACCTGGAGTTGGATTCGGTCCGGTAGTCTCCAAGACCTCTTCGTCGAAATTGAGCTCGCTCTTTCTCAATGCCAAATGAGCCAGATCATCAGGTACGATATCCTCTTCACCTTCGAAGAAGTCACCTCTTGGCTCTTGTTCTATTTGTGTCTCAATCTCCAAATAATCATCTTTTGAGTCTTTAACGAGAAGATCCTCTTTCATCATGATCGTTTGAAGATGTTCGTCAAACTTTGTCTTCTGATCGATATTCACCAGCTCTTTGTCTTCGTCTCGCCATGGTATGTAGAGCATCAACTTCTCCCGGTAATAGTTGAGAGGCTCTTTGTCTTTTTGGTATCGCCGATACCTAATAACTTTTGGCACTTTTCTTAAACGTAAAATGCCCTTGCCTTCTTTAAAAGAGAGCGGTTTTCCAACAGTCTGTTCAGGTTCGATTTCTTTTTCGTCCTGAAGATCGCGAGTCTGAAGATCATTTGTCTGTCCGCTTTTGGAGTAGTCATAGCAAGAGGCGAACTCGGCAAGACAGAGATTTTCCAATTCATCTGGTCTCAGGACATAGTACTCAAGAAGCCCGTCCATGAGCACATCCGTAGATTCTGGGCCAAGCTCTTTAAGCGTCTTCTCATACTTGAAACGTCTCACTCGATCTTGTTTTTCACCGGTGTTGATAAACACTGATGCTCGACTTGAATGCGATAGCGGCATCGAGAGTAGGATATAAACGGCCTCCTGGGCCGAGACCTCACTCGAGTTGATGAACTTTGAGCATACACAGTGAAGTTTCTGCTTTTGCGTCTTATTGCCACTGCGCACCTCCTCGATCGCTTGTTTCACGAGCCGAGACTTCCCTCGATTTGACTTATTTATGTAGTCAAGGATGTAGTGAACGCAGGCATATGGATCCAAGACATATTGTAAATCCATGTTTGCCCGATGCCTGCGCAGTATTTCTTCATTGAATGCGTTTGTCCGTATATCTGCTAGGCCACGGCGGAGGAAAATCTTTGGTCTCTTCAATGTGGTTCTTATGATTCTTTCATAGACGCTGTATTCGATGCCAAGTTTCTGTAGGAATTCCTCGAATGTAGGGAGAACTGTTTGCCCTCGAGTGAGCTCCGTCGCAATTAGATACAATTCTTCTTTGATTGAATTGAGATGGCCAGGAAAGAAGTCCAATTCTTCATCTGTAAGTTCTTCTTCGGCTAATGGGTTCAAGATTGCTGTCCTGGGCATTGGAAATTGTGGAATACCAAACTGGCACACTGTCTTATCCAATAGCTGTCGCTTGCACGAAGTTGTGTGCTTATGAAATTGGAGTGCGTAAAGGTTTTCCATTTCATCTTTTTCTCGACGGCAAGTTATAAACCGGTCGATGAAATCCTCACATACTTTTCGCGATTCAGGTATTTCTTTATCGAACTTCGGCGAATCTTTCAACCAAAGTAGACTGTGGACATGTGGTGAGCCTCTATGCTGAAATTCAATCCTTATATAGAAGTCTTCTACCACGAAATCGCCGAAAGGTCCCCCTATTGTCTTGATCAGTTTGAAGAGCTCTCTCATTCTTCTATCGAAATATCGAGCACAAGTGACTGGGTCTTTTCTAATCAAATTGCACTTGTGCTCCCAGCTGATCTGCTCTGTCTCCTCTTCTGTAATCACCCGATTTTCCAACACTTTAACCAGAATGACGATAAGTTCTGGCCATCTTGTCTCCGCTGCCGACAGGGTCAGGAAGAATGTTGGGATGCCCAAAGTCCTAATCATTGCCATTAGCTCGTTTTTAATAGACCAGTACACAGGCGATGTTCTATCACCTGCCAACACTCTGTAGGCATCGTTGTTTCGGATTAACTGCTCGATGAAGTTATTGTCCATGGCCTGTTCCACCGTGAACGACTGGTTTTTTGCCATTTTCAAATTAATTTGAATAGCACTGCGGAGGGCGAGCATTTCTTTCTTGCGAAACATGACAAATAATTTGACCGGACCGCAGCACCGACGGTCATAGCGGCGGACTTCGCTTTTGGCAATGTCGCTATAAGTGAGTTTTGTCTTGAGTTGTCTTTTATGGCCACAATAAATTGCAGGAAAGCTGAGCTCTTCGAAATATTCGTCACTGGAGATCGACATCGGTATGCGTCCTTCACCTGGTGCAAAAGATGTGGCTTCTTTGATGAGAGTTTGCTCATCTTCTGGATTCATAATATCCTCTTCGCCTTTTGTTTCGTCCCATCGTTCTTCATCATTGACCAGGACTTTCTCGTCAACATTCTCATCATCCTTATCGGTGACGAATTCTTCATTGTCACCACGATGTCGCTCAAGGAAATCGACTGATATCGTGATCCCTTCTTCCTGATACAGGGGCTGCTTGACCAAGTAGTCGGCTGCACGATGAACAACATATGGTCGTACCCGTTCTCTGATATAACTCGTTTTGTACTCGAGTTTTCGCTTGATGGATAGCTGGATCGTCGACGTCTTGTCAAATTCCCTCGGTAGAACAGATACTGTCTGTTCCACGTCAATGGGTACGTTGACGATATTTCCTCTGATGGCAAGCTGAGTGGTTGGTCTTAGTTCTCTCACCTGCTGGAATGGGATTCTTCCAGAGACCATTCTTTGCTCTAACTCTGAGAGATCTTTAAGTTCTTCTGGAACTGGTGGAAAATCAAGTCCATTGCCGAGACGAAGCTTTGGTACTTTTCCTTTAACAACACTTGCGTTGCAGGTAATACACATCTGCAGGTCTTTAATCCAACATATTTGCCAAATCATTGCTAAATCTGGCGACTGATGAATTGAGTGAATCGCGTCTGGCGAATTCACTGAAACTCCCTTTTCTCCAAACAACTGGCCACAACAAACGCAAACCCGATCATGTCCAAGCTTTATTAATCGCTCGTATTCTTTAGTTTTAGCAGGGTATCCTGCCTGTTTCTTCGCTTTCTTGGCATTTTTCCGAATATTTCTGCTTGCCTGGTACTCAGGATTAGCCATGTCTTTAACATGCTTTTTCGCATTCTTCCTTGCCTGGTACTCAGGATTGGCCTTATTCTTAAAATTTTTTCTGGTATTCTTCTTGGCCTTGTGCTCACGATTGACCTTGTCCTTGGCATGCTTCTTCGCATTCTTCAGAGCCCTCTTCTCTGGATTGGCCCTGTCCTTTTCATGCTTTTTCGCATTCTTTTTCTCCTTTTTCATGGCTTTCCTCTTCTCCTGATACACATGATTGGCCTTGTTCTTTCCATTCTTTTTCGCATTCGCTTTCGCCTTCCAAGCAGGATTTTGCTTCTTTCGCTCGTATTCGCGGCGATTTGCGAAGCGCTTTCGCTCTGACTGGGTTCTCTGGCCTGAGTTCTGCCCCTGAGCTGACCCTGATGCTCCATCACGTCCAGTATCATCTGTATTTACCATTCTTCGGGAGAACAAATGAAATCTGAAATGAACGAGATGATTAGTATTTGGAAAGTGATTGTTATCTTTTGCAACAATTTATATATTGTTATAGAAATTTTCAAAAACTTAGAAATATTGATTGTACAATTGATGTTCATAATGGTGCATTTAGCCTTATCTATGTACATTGATAGCGCATACAAGTCTCATTATCACAACTATCAACAGATGGTAGCTATAAGGTGACGAATATTCCTCCTCAGTGCTCGTTGTATTGATATCATTGTAAATTCTCCTAGTAGCAGCTCTCGTTGGTGCAATCAACATATACAAGTGTCATTATCACAACTATCAACAGATGGTAGCTATAAGGTGACGAATATTCCTACTCAGTGCTCGTTGTATTGATATCATTGTAAATTCTCATAGTAGCAGCTCTCGTTGGTGCAATCAACATATACAAGTGTCATTATCACAACTATCAACATATGGTAGCTATAAGGTGAAGAATATTGCTCTCATAGACTTAACATGGCCACCTCTCCAATAGATTTAACATAGGCACTTCTCCCATAGACTTAACATGGCCACCTCTCCAATAGATTTAACATGGCCGCCTCTCCCATAGATTTAACATGGGCACTTCTCCCATAGACTTAACATGGCCACCTCTCCCATAGACTTAACATGGCCGCCTCTCCCATAGATTTAACATGGGCACTTCTCCCATTGATTTAACATGGCTACCTCTCCCATAGACTTAACATGGGCACCTCTCCCATAGACTTAACATGGCCACCTCTCCCATAGATTTAACATGGGCACTTCTC
>JAQGBE010000589.1:0-16632 GCA_034698225.1 Scheloribates latipes | reverse complement strand
TAAGTCAAACGATCGAGTCATTTCATTTATCGTCACAAAATATGATCCCTACGAACATTTTCAGAGTCCTAATATCTTATTTTGTTTAGAATTTATAACAAGTTTCATCTAATATGTGGCCATTTCCAAAATTTGCAAGATGTTATTCACATTTTCATTTGTCTTCATGATTTTCAGCATATTCAACTTGGTGACATACCAAAATTTCTCAAAATCCAAATTTCAAAAATCGAATCTTTTTTAAGCTCTTTGATGTTAAATTGTTCGCTAGGACATGGTCTCAAAAACTGGCTCTTATAAACGAATATATAAGGGCGAAATTTTTTGAGCCCTCGTTTATAAGAGCGCTCTTATTTCCGAGGAAAAACGATATTGGGATATTTTACGTCACCTCCTTATTCTTATGTCTATGGACAAGAAACCACGTGACAAGTGGTCAACTATTGGGGGAGTCCTCTGTATTATATATTATTTCAAAACGTTTGTGAAACGTTTTCTCCAATATTAGTGAATTTCCGTTTATTAATCATAAACTCGATAATTGTATTAATATCGATGTAAATTGTGATTTATATGCTTGAAATAGTGTAATAAATTATAGCCTATAATAAATAGTTGTGAAATGACTCTCAATCGTCATATTGTCGTCTTATTGTTGCATCACTTCTTTAACTTCTATTCTTTCCTGGTTTACATTGATTTAGTTCTTATCTAATCGGTGCTGATATACATCCCATTGTGTTCTTCCGTTCCCTTTCAAGTGATTTCTCGTATTGTTTCGAATAATCGAAAACTAATAACGACTTCAATGATAAGTCAATCGATTTGAGTCAGTCTTTACGACACTTTCCTGTTGTGCGTAACACAACCGCTCATAAACTGAATCCGTAATAACGAAATTCCATTCTCTCGGCTATATATCGACTAAATGAGAGACTTTTAATTGACTTTTCATAACATTTAGATAAGCAATGGTTGAGGTATGCGATCGGAGGACTCAGAGCCCACTCACTCACCGATTCATTGCTTTATTATATTATATCTCATGTCTTATCTCTATTAGAAATTAATTGCAATAATCGGACTCCGATTCTGGCATTTAAGGTATCGATCGAATTGTTTATAACTAATTGAAAGAAAGTGTCGTAAAGATTGACTCATTTTTATGTCACTCTTCCTTATAATTACTCATTTTATGATAACCGCCAAACTCTCTCTCTCTCTCTCTCTCTCTCTCTCTCTCTCTCTCTCTCTCTCTCTCTCTCTCTCTCTCTAGTTTTCCAAAAAACATTATTTTATTGATTAAAACGTGAGTTCGCGTTATAATTGAGTTTCAATGGGTTGGCAAAGAAGAGATGTCTGGCATTGCAATTAGAAAAGGCTTTTAGTCGCGACAATGGCTTAATGACAGTAGAGGGCCACCACCACCACCACCACCAAGGTAAGGTAAGGTGAGCCACATATAACAATGACAGCGGGGCCACATATCGCATGCTCAATATGATGCATCATGCTCTTTTTGCATTCATACAAACATTATTAGTTTTATAAATTAAATAAAAAGATACAAAAGTGTTTGAGAGCAATAAATTGAGCATGATAAAGCAATGAATCCGCAGGGAGATGACATAAAACTATTGTAATGATGTTATATTGCCTACAGTAGCAATTGTAGCATGGTAGTGTTGATATTAATTAATAAAAAGATTGCACTAAAAACTGATATAAAAGAACAGAAAATTATTGCCTTAAATATAAATATTATTTAATTGTTTGTTGTCTAACGAAACGATGAGATGCACTAAAACTGATGGATCGTAAGTCGATTTCGAATTTCGAGTGTTTATTATTATTATTATTATTATTATTATTATTAAAGAGACTATAGTTTGAGTGAAACAACAATTAAGATCTGAATTGTGGTTCATTAGGAGATAATCGTTGTCTGCTATCACTTCCAGAACAATGGTCTGTCCCTCAAAGACAATACCAATTCTTAGCATTCGGTTGTGTTATACAAGTCTTGAAGTGTTTTATCTCTGAAGACACAAAACAAAAGACATTTTGTTTTATATGTTTTATAATAGTCTGAAACTATTCTCAAGTGTTTTCGTTTGTTATACTAATCTAATACTCAATACAACAAAAGGGGATGTTTTAGGAGAGACAAGAGTAGAGCGAAGACTCACCACAAATGAGCTGAACTTATTTGACATGAAATCTCTAATATTATCCAAATTAGAGTCAATAATAAATGCTTTTCCATAACTTGTGATTTCAGATGCGTTTGTCGTTCGGATGAGACACACAATAAATGCTTTGAAGTGACGAACAATTTCTTTAAGTGCTTTTAACTACGGATTTAATGTCTAATCCATTGTCTTATGAGTCGTTTGGTCCCAGACTTGGAGAAAACGATTTATTATTCAATTGGAGATCCAAAACAAAATCGTTTGAATGCTATTTCGCACACATTTATAGATTTAATAATTAAAACAATTACTCCACTAAAAGCAGTGAACAGTATATGAGACGTAAAATGAGTGATATTTAGCGGTTGAGTGCGAATAGAGTTAGGCGTTGACCGGCACTGGCAGTGGCGGCGGTCCGACCATTGCTTGCCATTGCAGGCTCATTGCTCACAAGACAACTAGCTAGCTCTACCTAGCTACTAGCTCACTAGCTACTACTCGCTGGCTCACTGCTTGGCTCACACTTGGCTCACATCCACTTCCACACCAGTTAATGAATTAGCGCTGACGACCGATTCGCCACTCTTCGCCACTCCGGGCACTATTGCCACTCCAGTGCCCGCTTTGGTCGCACACATCGACGCACAACACCACACATAACACACAACACACGACATAAACGTTTACGATATCATACTTTTTATTATTAGCCACTTATTCCCAGGCAATACACACACAATATACACAGTGTATGCCGTGCACGATGTGCTTGTGCTTGTGCTAGGTGCACAATGTGGTGTGGTATGTGTGTATACCAGGTATGGATGTATATATAGTGCCACTAAAGGTCTAATAAACTTTTAGCACATTCACAACGATTCCAGTGATTTCACCGATCTTTCACTTTTCACTTCCAATTCGGATTAAAATTAGTGGCGAACGACTAAAACGAAGGAATCGACGACCAGTTTTACAATAGTTTTAGCCCTCAGTTGCAAATTACTAAAACCAATAGCAGACTCGACTCGACATCACATATCGCTTCACATATTCCACATATTCTTGCAATTATTGGCACACAATCACAGAGTCTGTGAGTCTATGTCTCTCTATGTCGAGTCTCCACTAAACAGTCGCGTCGATCGACACTCGACTCGACTCCACTTCTTTATGGTTTGCTTTCTTTCGCACTAATTCTATCCCATTGTATGTCAGTATTGTTTGCACTAATCTTTCAATTCATTATTTTTGAAGCTCTAATAGAGTATTAAACACTTATCAAATGCTAGAATATTTGTATCGTGGATACAGACAATCATATCAAACATATCTATCGCTTGTCTTTCAATAAACTATTAAATATTTCTTTGTTTATTATAATAAGAGTCAATCGAAAGCACAAGAGCTCTCTCTCTCTCTCTCTCTCTCTCTCTCTCTCTCTCTCTCTCTCTCTCTCTCTCTCTCTCTCTCGCACTCACTCTCTGCTATCAATCATTTAATATTCAGAGCCCTTACGATATGTTTGTTTCATCAATAGATAGGTTAATATTTTAATACCGCTATAAAGTTTTTTAATGGAATCAGTGATAATAGCGAACGCCTGACGACAAACCTCCGCAACGGATCGCTTTCATTAGCGGTGAGACTCGGCTGCGAATGTGCGCTAATAGACGACAAATTAATATCGCAATTATTGCTTATTATTTATGATTTGAACACAATTTAGATTTCACTCTCGTTTTCGTTATTATAACGCAATATCCGATCAGATATGACACCACTTGTGATACGGATAAAGACATTCCTAAGACATTGCAAGACAAGAGTTGAGTCTCTAATTGAGTGAATGAAATGCCAATTAATGTATGATTAGAATCAATATTCAAACGATTTTTTTTTTGAAAAATATCTTTTATTTTCACATCTTTTTCAATAAAAATATTTTTTTTCTTCTGAAATACTATTTATTCATAAAACGAATAAAAAATAATTTATGTTAAGTTCAATTAAATCAAGAATTTATCAAAAATTGTTTTATTTTCAACACAAATGAGGAATGTTTTCGTTAGTTTTGCAAATTACGTATAGCTTAACGACGAGATTCACTTAAGTGACGAGAGATGAGACGATGAGACGGTGAGAGACAATGAGCAAGGTCAATATCAATACTGGCATCCGTTCAGATAATAAAATAACTATTAGATTAAAAATTTTGTATCTAATTTGTTATTTTAATCACTTGGTAGACTAATAAATGGATTGTTAAACTCGATGATGACCTTGCTCATGTGCTCACTGCTCACTGTTCAGTGCTCTGCTCGTTGTGTTCATTGCGCTCATGTGTTCACTCGTCAGTCTGAGTCTCATTGCATTAGAGCACTACTCGGATGTCAGAATCAGATCCGGCGGTGGAATGCAATCCAATGTAAACATAAATATAGGAATTAATAAGAAAAACAGATCTCAGGTCACAAAACAATAATCACTTGTTTTAGTGATTTAGTGATTGGAAGCAATCATTTGAATTAGTGATGGAATGAGTGAACGGAATCACAATTTCTCTATTAATTAGTCATTAATTAGATTACAACTAAAGAGAGTAACGACTGGTTTGTCAATCAATGAGATGTCAGTTATCTGTAAATTAATATCTATTATGTCTGTTATGGTTAATGATATATAAAGTGCTCTCTAATGGTATCAAAATTATAAAATTAAAAAATATAATTCTATTTACAATCGCTTTGTATTTACACAATATTTACATAACTTATTGCAACTCTCAATAGGAATGTAATGAATGTATAACTTAAGGGAATATAATATATATTTATATATATTGCTATTAAGTAGAACTTAATTTCGTATAACATTCTCGACGTTTGCATCGCATAAATGGCACACAATTTGGTATAACATTGTATTTAGTGTTCTTCCAAACAGACGACGACTTCTCTCCTCTCCTCTCCTGACTGCCACTCATTTACAGGTGTGAACTGTTTTCCTGGCCTTACATATGTGACACTTCACCTAAAGTCGGCACAAATCAAAACAGTCAGTCGTTAATCGCCAACTTGTGTCCAGCCATCGGACGCCAGACAGTCTCAGGCTGTCTGTCCTGTCCTGTGCTGGTTAGGGTGGATGTGGTATCGATGCCTACCTGACAGCACCAGTGGAAGGTGCAGTTGCATCGCTCCAATTCCTCTTTGATTTCGGTTTTATATCCGCGCCCACAACACAAAAGATCACATCCTATCGACAAATTGAGCCAATATTTAGACATATATTTTCAATGCCTCCCAAATCGGTCTAACCTTCGACACCAATCGACGTGTCGTTACAGACTCTGCCTTTGGTTCCGATTACTCCAAACTTGGGATTTGGAACACAAAAATCTGGCGACTCTTCGAAGTAAATCAAGTCCTTTCGCGTCGGACTCTTGTAGCCTAAAAGTGGATTTGGTTAGCGAAAGGTGGGTCTGAAAGGGTGGTCGCAGTCGAGGACAGGACACTCACCCGACTCGTAGGGCTTGAGCTGAACTTTCTTATACTTTTTTCTGGTGAGTCCGCGGTAGTCATTGGTGACGAGCACTCGGGAGGCGCCGTCGAACTTCTCCTTGAGGTTGTTGCCGATGTCAGAGAAGGCGGGTAACCTCATCCAACACGTCCTGACAGTGCTGGCAGCGGACCAAAGGGCAAATTAGTGGCCATTTGCTGGTGGAGTGCACTTCTTTGGGCACTTGTCTTGTTTACATACCACGAGCCACTCATTCCGTGGCATTTGCACTCCCGTCGCATTTCACTGGACACATGCTAGAACACAAAAAGGCGATTCAAACGCTTCATTCAAATCATTGACAAACTAATCAAATAGAGTTAGTCTGAGTCTGAGATCGTTCTGACAGTGAATTAGTTATAGCCTCTCGTGTGTGATGTCTCGCCTGAAGGGCCTCCCAGTGGCCGATGCAGTGCCCGATCCGCACAATATTTGGAATATAGGGTCGGATTTGGCAAATATGCACAATATTTGGTCTGAAAATGCTCTCCAGAGGTGAGAGACGGCCGGTAAGAGTGACAGTGACAGTGACACCGCTCACAACCCACTGGACTCGAGCTCGAGCTCAGTCTCGGTCTGCGTAGTCCAGACCTTAACTGACGTATAGACGTATTTATAGCTGAATTGACTTAAAACAAGTTCAACTCAATCATTGTCTGCAGAAGTGTTGGCCCATCACTGGCAGGCAAGCGGTGATGCAGTGGCACAACATTTGGTCGCTTGTCGTGGATGTGAGCCCAGAGTTAAGTCACTTAAGTGGCAGCGATAGTCACTTATCTGCTTCTGCTTTCACACAATAACGTATATAACGTACGGACAGATCTGGCAATTAAGCGCTCATTCAATTGCACGGTTCGACTCTTACTAATTGCATCGCTTCGCTAATTGCACGAACAGATAAGGATGAGCTCAGGCATTGAGAGTGCCAGTGCTAGACATAGAGACATAGAGGACAGGAGGACTGCACAGCACAGCACAGGACTGGCCATCAGCAGCACATCTAACGTGATGTGATTGCAGACCATATTATGACACTTCTTAGTCGTCATAAAGTTTTAAAACATATACTATGTATACATAAAGTGTTCGAATGGTCTGCAGGTCTGCACTCCGCTAGTGACTAGTCGTTAGTCCCTCGGAGGAGATGTGGCTCTCGACAGGAAACTTGTAGTCCAGTGCGTATTGCATGTACTGCCGGTCCATAAGTAGCTTCCCATACATTTCAACTTTAAAATGTTTGCAATCCATTAAATTGTTTGCCTGTACTGTGAATTCTGTTAAGACCTCAGAGTTTTTCGTTTACCTCTTATGCAGTAAATATGAGATCTGAGATATCAGTGGAGATAACCTGTGAACTAACGCCAGCTCTGCAGCCAAACACCGGTCTCTGTCTCTCCCCTCTGTCCTCAGACTCACTCTTCAGTCTTCACTCATTTATATAACAAAATTCATGCGATTCTTCATTTGTCTCTTCACTACTCACTACTCGAGACTAATGTTTAGTTCTCTGATAACTTGTTGAAAGTCCTTAAAGTACTTGACTTATAAACAAATTTATTGCAAACACTGTTAAGTGAAGTGACAGTTATTGAGGGATCGGTTACTCACCAGACGTCCGGCTTCGTTGTTGTGCAGGTTCATTATGAAGCGCAGGTCCCGTCCCCTCTCGGCCGCGTCCACGAAGGCTCGGGCGAACTTATAGCCGAACTCGATGTTGTCGGAACAGCCGCCCCACTCCCAGTCCAGACCGTTGGGCCGTCGGTTGTTGCGGTAATCACAGGTACAGGTCTCGATCAGACCCTCACTGCAGGCCCGCGCGACCGCGTGCGCCACCGCAGCCGAAGTGATCGCGTAGACGAACGCTGTCTCTCTGCAGCCTAGAGGACACGACACGGGATACAACACTTTAATGCCTCGCTCTTCCATCGATTTTATTGCTATCAACGCGTCTCAGCGATAATGAAGACCAGACCTCCAAATCAGAAACTTTGGTCACTATTACTAATAGCTATCTGAGTGTTCAAGGCTTCACATAGCGGTACAGATGAGGGGCCGACACATGCAGTGCCGGAATGGTTAACCACTAGCTATTAAGCGCTCACAACGTAAGCATCGTTTGATCCTATTGTACAAACTTAGGGCTGTGTGTGAGGGCCTCAGAGCCAGACTGAGACTGACTGAGACCGAGACTCACCACTTCTCAGCGCTTCTCCGCTCTGCTCTTCTCTATTATCCCATCCGATACTCATTATATGATTTACACGTTTGCTTATATCAAAAGTTTCACACATTTTAATACATTTAATAATCAGATGAATATGAATGAAGCGATAGAGCGGAGAGAAACTGCCGACTCATTTGAATGATTGCCAGCACAGGACAGCACAGGACAGGCAGTACAAGACAAGACAAGTCGGGCCTACCTTTCTGGACAATCTTGCCGAAGATGCCTTTGCCCTTCATGTAGTCCGTGGTCGGACAGTTCCATCGCCTGTCTTTGAACTGACTCTGACACTCACTGATAGCCATTTTCATCGCCTTCTGCAGCGCTTTGAGAACTCCGGGGTTGTCTCTGACGAGCCGTCTCTGCTTCTTCCGGAGCGGGACATTGATGTCGTTGTAGGTGCCGCCGGTGATGGAGTTGGTGTGGCGGGGGTCGAGGTCGATCACCTGGTTGGTGGGCTCCTCCGAGTGCGCGATCGCCCTGAAAATCATCGGACAGCACATTCGTGAAACGTAACTTCACACAAATGGTTCGACAGATCAAAGACATCTGAAGACATCTGACTCTTCACGACTCAAAATGTCATGAATTCTTGCGATTCTTTAGATAATGACTCAATTCTATGGCAGATAACGTCCAGAACATTAAAAAGTGTCGAAAAAATTCTGAAAATTATTTTCGACTCATTTTACAGATTAGAGTAAAGAGTAATAAAAATTTTTAAGAAATCTTTTGTCGTTTGGAGTGATTGAGTGATAGACCGATAGTGTTATAACTTATAAGAAATTAACTTTTATTTCATAGTTTCCAATGCCTTACAGAATAGATATGAGAAGAGAAGCAACTCTTGCAGAGAGACTCTACTCTACTCTTGCAAAGTGTCTCAAAGTTTTGTCTATTTGTGGCACATTTCGATCCATCTTTTCCAGACCTGATTTCGTGTGAAAAGCTCTCAAATATTTTCTCATAAATCAGAGAAAAACTTAATTATTTAATTGAGAAATTAAATCACGAATTATTTGATACATTAATTACTGATATCACTAATGAAGTGGTTTTTAATGTTCTGAAGTGAAAACGAGAAGAAAAAGAGGCGAAGCGCGAGGCGTCGCGACCGGTGTGACCAGTGTGACAGTGTGACCAGGGCCAGCACCGCAATCACAATCACAATCATCTAGCTGATATCTAGAGAGTGAGGCCGACTGGCCGCAGCACTTACCACCATCTGGATCCCTTTCCCCGAATGCCTTTGCCTTTCTTGGCGTCGATTTTGTTGGACATGACACTGAACTGACTGATGATTAAGATCAAGAGGAGAACCACAGCGACGGGTATTCTTTGGGTCCCAACGGCACTGAGAGGTACCCAATGGTTACATGTCGTCAAACGCATGGCCTAAACAGCGCACAGCAGTTGATGTGAGTTAGAGTCCGTCAGACACTTACTCCCGAATCGGTCGCTCCAAACATCTTCGCATCGCTGTCTGTCTCCGCCTCTACCGCACAGTCAGTCAGTGCGCAACCGCTCGCATAGATGTGTCGCCAATGACTCCGCAATGCAATCCAATTGAGTCTTAATTTAGTTTAGTTTTAGTTTTATTTAAACTTTTAATGAGTTTTCGATTTACAGTTAGTTATTGTTTGATCGCAATATGTTTTTGATTGTGAGTCACAAATAGGTGTTTGCTTTCATCGCTAGCTTTGTTTGCCATTAAGGTTTGACGTGTTTGAAGAGTGGGTCGGATTGTCGTAACCCATGTCCACAGCAAAGCCAATAAATGCCATTACTTTTCATCAAATAATTAAATTGATTGCAATCAAAGCCGAGCCGATGTAGAGTCGATGTGCAGTGCAAGCAATGCATAGCCTTTTTTGGCCACAGAGTCACTCAATAACGGAATACCTGATGATTAATAACGAAATTAGCGCTCAGAGTCGAACTGACGACTGACGACCACATCTGACTTGTTAATGGAAACCTGTGTCACACTCTGGCAAATAATTAGTGCCAATTCTGATTCACATTTATTTGTTTTACTCGATTCGCAAAACTCTAGATTAGTCTGGAGTCGAGGCTCCGGCTCTTTGCCGGCAATCGCTGCCAACACTGAAAGCCTCAATTGAATTGAATTGAGTCCACAATCTGACACTTAATTCGCGAAAAAGTAAATGCGATATAAATATATCGAGTGATTGAATAAATTGCGATAGAATGCAAATCACCTTGCTGACTGGTCAATGCTCGATTATAGTGCCTGGCTCAACTTGAATTAGTCTTATTGATTAAACACCAGATTTACAAATCGATGCAAATAAATGATAAAACAATTTTGCGCCATATTTTCGACAATTGTTTTCAAACAGAGAATTCTTATTGAATGAAAACATTATCTCTTAATCTGATTCCTAAATAAGAGGGCAATAAAATTGGATTCATTGGAACCGATCTGAAGATTGTTGGATGCGATGCGAGCCTCACCTCCAAGATGTAGTGAATGTGTCGCCAGAAGGTCACTCGATTTGTAAATTAAATTCCGAGATTATCTCAAATCAGTGTAAGAGATCGTAAGTGCTTTTTAAAGTGTCGTTTGGCTAATAAAAGTGTTTTTAAGCAACAAAAAAAGAGTTGAGTATTAAATGGGATTGACTTATGTTTGGTCAGACTTTAGTTGTAATTTATATTTATTGAGAAACACTCGAAACGAATCAATTGAAGAGAAATGGGTTTAGGATTTGTTGATTCAGTTGCGATGGCTTTCGGATGTGTCGTCCGTTCCGACCGGTGTTTGTTTGGATACTTTGTTTGAGTTTTTAATTTATTTGTTCACTTCATATGAAAGTATTGATTGGGAGCGCAGAGCCGGCAGAGGAGGGCATCCGAGGACTGACTGACTGACTATTGCTTATCTAATTCTAACACTAATTTACATTAACATCAAAAACAAGTGATGTCTAGGAAAGTCTCAAAGTTTGCAAATTGGCTTAGAATTGACACAACAATGGCTCGAATCAAATAATTTAGATTCGGATTCAGATATTTCACTCAACTTATGTCATGTCGCGAATCAATCTCGAAGGTCATCAACAATGGTCTGGACATTAAGGCACTCGATGTCTGCAGTCGTAGCCATCGATACCTCGCCTGCACTGCACTGACGGTGCGGTGCAGTCAATGTCAACGCACTGGTAGTGCAGTCACTGCCACAACCTATCCGTCAAATGGCATCAAATATCGAGTATCGCAATCATCGCAATCCATAACATCATTCACATTGTCTTTGACTTCTTTGCTCTTCAGTGGCACTCAATTGTTAGCCACTGATGAAAGAGGATTAACAGATCGCTTGATAACCGATGCCTAAGAATTATGTGAAAACTTTATTGATAGCAATCCAAACCAAATACCAATCAATCAGTTTTTAAAATTTTGGCGAATCGTTCGCATTCTTTCTTCGTCTCTGACTTTTTATTTTATAGTTTTGTCTGTTTTTTAATAATATAATTCATACGACAGACCAAAGAGAGTCTAAGAGCCAAAGAGATAGCAACCCATAAGCACCGCCTAATCGCACAAAACATTACTTTTTATAAGTATTGCTTCGATTTAGTCATAATTGAAATCAGCAAACATGAAGTGCCTAACGGGAGGAGACATTGGGAGTCGTTGGCTGTGAGCCGTCGGCTACGACTACGGCCATGACTAAGGCTATTGCTATGGCTGTGCCCTTCTTTCGCACCGCAAACCAACTTTTTATAATCAAATTATTATGTGATTCGAGAAATTGAATTTGAAAGACAGGAAACTTTCAATTATTATGAGAGAGATTTTCCCATACGAGCACTCGATTGTGCCGTCGATGCCATCGTTGTTCTCATATCTCTCTCACTCTGATGTCTGAATCTATCTTTGATCGAGTCTTGCAATCGATGACCACTTATAGGAAGATGTGATGCGAGTTGTCTATTGTCGTGCAAACGAGCGATTGTTTGCCGCCAATAGTCAATAGATTTGATGCCATTCAAGAACATTCATGAATTGATTCAATTTTGATGGCTTTCAAGTCTCGGTGTTTGATTCAAATAAATTATTTGATCGGATAATTATTGGGACGACCGCTGGCTCTGCAGATCATTACGAGTGATGTTCTTATCTAATAATAACCGGTCTTCTCATAGATATGTTGTGCAGCGAACGGCACAACAGTGGTCGCGGTGTGTGGTAGGCATTAGAGACCAGTTTTACTCTTACAACCACTACTTCACAGCCTCTGAGGCGCAAGAAGTGTGAGTAACAGCACTGGCGCTCAGCCCTTATGCGAGCCGACATCGCTATGAGTCTGTATGAGTATGAGTAAGGTCTGTAAGGTCTGCCTATGAGCCAAATGAAGCTAATATTCAGCTAAATTCAGTCCATTATTTTAAAGCGAATTATTAGTTGGTCTCTCTGTTCGTGGCCCTTATGAGGCCGAGCCGAGTGAGTGTCGGCAGTCCGCGGCAGTGGTGCGGGTCTGGCCTGCGATTGGACGGTTGGAGTGATTGCGTGCGGCACTTGAAAAATAGCACCAATACTTGATTACTACCCACTGGCTCGAGATTTCACACCTCCGAAGATGCACTGATGTAGGTCTGAGTCCGGTCCGAGTCGTGAATTCCTCGTCTCTGCTATTTGTGTTTCTTTACAACCACTACAATATTAGCCATTAGTTGGGCTATAATAACAAATACTGATTATATATTTAATAAATTGCTCCAGGTAATGAGTTTTGCATTCGCTTGCTTCTCTAAATATATGCCCAAACCATAAATCTTAATATAAATTCTTTGACTTATTATTAATTATAGAAAAGTGAATCTCAAAGAAACGTTTGATGCGATCCTTCAAACTTTTGGGTCAGACCTGTGCGGACCCACCAATTCATACAATGCATACGTTCAACGAATAACTCAATAACTCAATTGCTGTTATTCTCTTTGATAGAGAGGATGGTCTGCACTGCACAGCACAGCACAACATCAAGCAATTTGCGGCTCAAATGATGTGATGTGAGCGGAGGCAGACATACAATCAAACAGTTGTATGTTTGTTGAGCAACACATCCAACACAAGACATACAACTGGTATAACTCACGGCATCGCTATTTCGAGCTCCACCTCGAAAACTACGGTAAACTCCAGAGCGATATCAGGTATTTGGACGGAAGCGTCCCATCAATGGGATGCTCGTCAGTGGAAGCGCTCACTTCCAAGCGCTCGCGCAATTGCAACTGGCATTGGCCAGGTATATGCACATGTATGCGGCGATGGGTATGCATTCGCTGCATATCTGTCACATTTGGCACATTGGGCACTCTTGGCATCCCATATGAGTTAATATTTACGAGTAGTTAGCAATTTCTTGGGCCAAACGTCGCTCTAATAACAGACGTCAGGATTGCGTGTCAGCCCTATTGTGGTCTTTGCTGTGCGTTTGCAGTGCTTTCCCAATGAGAGTAATGCCTCCGATGTTAGTAATGGTGTTGCGATTGCATCTCTCAGGGCGTAAACCACACAAAGCAAACGCTTTACTTTGTTTTCAGTAGTGATGGTCCGCAAAATCGATGCAAATCAAGTGTATAAGTGTATCACCTTTTCTACAATTTATAGGTTTCACTCCACTCTCAGACAAATCTCTATTCAATTATGCAATGCCTCAGCCGTTGCAGACCGGAGTCGAGTGTCGGGACTGGTTTGCCGTTCGCCTGATTTGCAATTTGATTAATCAATTATTATATAAATGGACTTATTATTGAAATAAACAAATATTCGAATCAGATTAACATCAATCATACGATCCGGATCGCTCGCAACACCGCTGCTCGCAGTAATTCCGATCAGTGGTAATGAAGCGAATGGAAGCTAATGAAAAATGTGTCCATGTCAATTAATGTCAATGGTAATCGACAATGGTAATGCCAATTGTCTAAGCGATTTGTGTTTCCGTTGCAGGTCTGCCACTCTTAGTGTCTCAGTGTCTGTCTCTATCTCTCTCTCTCTCTGTCTGTGTATGAACTCATAAACTCAGCAAAACTGCTATAAAAGTTCAGACACTTTATTGTCATTAGGAAATAGTTTCGTCAAAATGTATGCATTTTTGTATTGAAAACTATTGTCATTTCTTCGGGCATTTGTTTGTATGTTCGCCACAAAAGACGACATGAAAGACATGTAAAACATCTTTTGTGATGAGTGGGAGCTGAGCTGAGCCGAGCCGAGGCCGAGACATAGGCCGGTATGGCTCTGATGGCTCATACGGGCCATCGACGGCCTATCGATTGCAATACATCTCTATTAGACTCTTGTCTGTAGTCCGGAGCTATAGTGAGGTTGTGGTGAATGCTTGTGCACAAACATTTGTAAGGCACAGGTAAGCAGAGGTAAGCCATCGGATGCATTCATCTTCACTTCTTTTGTCTGTTTTGAAGTGTGTAACGAATTAGGCTCGCAATCAGAGTCCGGGCACATCAGAGCGCATACACTACACTACAGCCCTCGGCTCTGTCCATTCAGGGTGGTCTGGCTATGGTGAGACCATAGCAGACCGAGGCTATGTGAGCAGACCGAGGCTCGAGGTGTATGCGCTCACACAGCAGAGGTGAGAGCAGAGACCAGAGGAGGGAGAGGACCAAGAAGTGAGTAAATGGTGAGCTCCAACACAACACTAAACACTAATAGAGATATTAAGCCCGGTTTGGCTTACCTGAGCGTTGGTTGCAATTGAGAGGCGATCGCCGATACTCACAGCACATGAGTAAAAGTGGTGTAATTACTACAAACACAGGTTCGGCACTAATACTAACGCTAACACAACACAAGTGAACTCAACTCAATATTCAAGTGAACACCAGAGCAGAGAACCACTCATTATTCGGTGCTCTTCATTGAGGAGAAAAATAATGATTACCCCAAATAATAGTCTTTCAAATTGAATATTAGATAAATTGTTAGGTGAAATAGAAATAATTTAATTTCAATTCATTTCGGTCGAGGCCTCCATTCCCTCGGCACAGGACTACAATTTCGGACACATTTCACTGCAATAGTGTTTTCAAGTCGAGTCTCACGACTTGTATTGAGACAAACTGAGTCTAATAGCCGTTCCATTGACTCTCCGCTCAATACCTGGTCTAATCTTCCGATACTATGCCAGAACATCGTGTTTTGCAAAGCAATGAAGTGCTGGATCGCAGAGAATGAGTGAGAATGAGCGAGAGAATGCAGAATCGGATGGAAAGGAATGGAATGGAGTATTGCTATTGCAATGGTTGTACAATGGCAATGGCAATGCCTTGGTCCCTTGGTCCATGCCTTGGTGGCGCATTGTCAATGACAATCTCCAATATTATCCCTCAAATTATTACACATCATTGGCCTAAACAGTGAGGGATTAGTAGGGTTTCAATCAAGATAAATGTGTTGTAGGGCTGAGGGGTTGTCGGCCATACAGCTCTATGCCAGAGATCATTGAAGTGCACGGACTCGCGTCTAATTGAACGCTACACTACTCTAAGCCTTAAAGATATCTGTGTTTTCTTTTGTCTGTTCAGACGATACTCTCCATTACCGGCGTTCCTCCTGTGCTGCCAATGATTGTCATATATGTATATTTGTAAAGGCATTCAACACTTGTCCTCACTTGTGAACACTCCTGCAGAGCCAACACAACTCAGACCACTGACGACCGCTTCCCTACGCAGACCACCAATGATTGCAAACTCAGTCTATATTATAATTCATTTTGTAATTCATTGATCGACTACACGATCGGCGATCGCCAACCACTACCACTCCAACCCTACGCCAATCGCCTCCTCTCTGTCTCACTAAACACAAATCCAGTGAACAAAATCGCATTTTATTTGAACAACCGTTCGCTGTTGAGCCACAAGTGCCAGCATATGCCCACTGATCACAATGATCACAATGATCATGCTAATCATGCTGATTACCGATTAGCCGTGTGTCGGATTGTGCCGTTTGTGGCCATTTGTGCCATTCGGCTAACGATCGCCGATTACACTCCAAAGCTGTTTAATATTCTTATCACAAATGCCTTCTTTGCACTCACACAGACATACACTGCAACTGATCTTATTATTGAATCACCAATTCTAATGACAACTCATCCACACTATTATCGGCCGGATTTGGGGCCCGGCTTCCGACCACCGGCTCTCTTGACAACCAATTCCAAACGAACCAATGGGTTAAATGGGTTATGAAATTACACACAAATTAGTTGTGCCATTAGTTTGCAAACATAATTGTGTGCTTGCTCTCTCATTACAACTCTTGGGAGCTAATAAATCTGCATTTATAAATTGATGACAATTAAATTAAAATCCCAAGATCAATTCCACACTATTGATCGTTGAGTTTTGATTTGGAATTTTTATTGGACTGAGTTTTTCAATTTAAAAGGTCTAATCAGGTATTTTGCATACGATAAGAATAAAAGTAATATTTTAGGAAATTTTATTTTCCAAATAAAATCAAAGTAACTAATTTATCGATAAATTATACAATAGAATACAATTTGTATTACTATTACAGAGAACAACCATTAGCGTAAAGGTATGGTAAGGTAAACTAACCATTATGGTAAAGCAAATGCGTTTTCATAAA
>JAQGBE010000588.1:0-16651 GCA_034698225.1 Scheloribates latipes | reverse complement strand
GTAATTATGAGAATGAATAGTAATAAGAATGAGTGGTAAATGACTTTTTTGATTCGTTGCCAGACCTCTGGTTGCGGCCAAACTGGTCAGACCTGACGCTAATTATCGCCGCAGTCATCGACTAATAGCCGACACATTTTTATTGGCCATAAATCTAAACGATATTAAACAAAAAGTGTGAGCCATTAGTCTGATAGTTGGACCTGGTTTAGTGTGGTTTAGTGCTGAGCGTTGGTGCAGACCCAACAAAACTATGCGATCTCTGGCACATTGAATGACGTGCCACCCATTAAGCGAGTTCTTTGACAGATTATCAAGATGAAATGATGAAAAGTGAAAAATGGTTGCGATTTTTTCATCCGACATATGTTGCAAAATACGTCAGAAAATTCCCGAAAAAGTGAATCAACTCTTTGTGAATGCTTTCACGCATTTCAGTGAACCGTTGAATAGAATTCAATGACTTTCCATCCATTTGTTGACAAATGCATTCAATTCAGTATCGATTCAGACAAATGATAGAATTGAGGCAACGGTTCGGATGTCAGACCTCTTTATCCTCTTTTTGTGTCTTTCAATACAAAACCCAATAAAAAAAAGTTAAACATTTCAGACAATTATATTGGAGTCGAATATTTGCCTCAAACACACAAAAGTAGTTCAAAACTATTAAAATACAAGTTTTGGTACAAAAAGAGTTTGTCGTCACTCAAACGCATAATTAAAGACTTGATATGAGACCAGAATTTATTGGAAAGTAAATTAAAATTTGAATTTTATGCAAATATTATATCCGAAACCAAAATTACTGCAAAACTAATATTGACTCAAATTTATTGCTTCCGATTCTAATTGTCTAAAACTAATGGTCAGAAACAACGCCGCAAATCGGGATCTGAACCGCAATTTCCCGGACTATTTCCAAGAGAACGTGCGGACAGAACAGCCCGAGACTGAGGCCATTCGCAAATGGATTCACACGATTCCGTTCGTCCTGTCGGCCAACTTTCACGGCGGGACTGTTGTCGCCAATTATCCGTACGATAACAATAAGTTTGGTTATCGCAAGAAGTCTATCAGTCCGGACAACGATGTCTTCAAACATTTGGCGCTCTCTTATGCCAAAAAGCACCCGACGATGAAGAACAAGCAGGTCTGCGGAGAAAGGAATGAGGGCTTCGACAACGGCATTGTCAACGGAGCCGAATGGTATCCCGTCAAAGGTCGGTCAAAGCTGTTTATCTATCGTTTATCTAGGTCATGGCCAACAATATGACCAATATTGTCACAGACAGGCAATACAATCTGCAGATCCATATAATCTAATTTATTGTCTGCCAATTTATATCACTGTCCACTGAATTGCCTACAATCATAGTAATCCTGTCTTCGCAATAATAAAAAGCCTGGTCAGAAGCCTAAAGCCTTGAAATTGTTGTTTTAATTTAGTGACTCAATACTGGAGATAAACTTTGATATTTCAATCCATAGACGTTGTAGAGATGGGGTGTTGTGTTGATTCATATTAAACAATTGATGACTTACTTTAATGCAGTGACTGTTCGGTGAGGACACAGGCAGAGGCAGGGATCGGAACACAACTCAAAGGCCAGGATTATGTTTATAGCCAGATATCAATTGACAAAATTCAAGCAAAAGTTTAAAATGCCTGATTTATAGCCTGTCACAGACTTGCTTGAAACTTTTGCTTGAATTTTGTTAATTGATATCTGGCTATAAACATAATCCCGGCCTTTGAGTTGTGTTCCGATCCCTGCCTCTGCCTGTGTCCGCACCGAACAGTTCATCTGCATCTGCAGCTGGACTGACGACGAGAACATTTGATTCTCGAAAGATTTCTCTCCAAGTTATCGAATTTATCGATTCATAAGTGTTGTGCAATCAAAGTAAGTCATCAATCCATAGACTTTCCTTTGAGCACAAACCCGAATATTGAATACCATTCACACCAATGCCAAAGTCAACAGAATATTCCAATCATTAGAATCACATTCTATGTCTAACCTCTGACCTGACCTCACATTCATCGCATTCATTGGCATCGCATTGAAAGCGACTGATTGCCAATGAAGACAACATATTAAACATATCATAGAATCTACCCAGAGTCTATTTATGTGATACAGTTTACGCTCGGTATAACCAGATTTTCGGGGCCAAACATTTTTCGTGGTTATTTCGAATTCTGGTTATATCCGATTGATTTAACATTATAACATCCAATCGATTCTCGATTTTGGCCGGTTATACCAGACATCTGGTTATAACGAGCGTCAACTGTATATGTACCAGAAAGTTACCTATAGAATTTAACCAGAGTTAGGCAAGGAGGAGTAGGGGTAAATCTCGTCGTCTATGCCTTAATATAACCATGTAATCTAACCAGCATTTGAAGTATCGAATTTAATCGGGTGAATGCCACTCAATTGCAGGTGGAATGCAAGACTACAACTACCTGTTTGGGGGAGTGATGGAGATCACGGTGGAGCTGAGTTGCTGCAAACACCCGTCGCATTCAATGTTAGCCAAGTTCTGGAACGACAACAGACAACCGCTGATCCAATATCTACAACAAGTCCACAGAGGAGTGAAAGGTGTGGTCAGAGACGGTCAGACAGAGAGAGCCATTGTCAACGCAGAGGTGCAGATCGTTGGCCGCGAAGTATTCACCCGAACGACAAATAGAGGCGAATATTGGAGAATACTATTGGCCGGCGATTATGTGCTCGAAGTGCGCGCTCCGGGATATGTGACCATTAGAAGACAGTTCACTGTCACCGACAACAAGCAGACCCGACTCAACCTGTGGATGTACGCCGACAAGAACGCGGGTCGGGCGGTGGCCGTCGCCGACAGAATCACTTCAGCTGCACAGCCGATGGGTTGGAACCAAATAGCGCTTCTTCTCTCACTTCTGGCGTTTGGCTGGAAATGCCTGCAATAGTTTGCAATCGACGGACCAATTAATTCATGTATTTATTGATAAACCAATTATTTGTTTAATACTTTTAGTAATTTATTTGAAAGTAACTGAGAAAATAAAATCGAAATCAGAGTACAAATGCATAATAGGAATGAAGTGAACGCAAAACGAGAGAGCATTCAAACAAATATTATTCAAAGCCATCATTAGATAAACTAAGTTCAGAAAAATCGGGTAAATGCCAAACAATTGTAGAGATAGTAAACAATTGTAAAAATGTTATATTTCGATAAAATGATTGATTAAAATATTTCTTTTAAAATTTTCACTCGATTTCATTGATTTCAACATTGATTTCCTTCGATTAATCGGACTCCCAGTCCGAGTCCGACGACTCGTTGGGCTCTTCTGGCAGTTCGACGGCTTTCTCCTCGTCTTCTGACTTGTCTTCACTCTTCTCTTGGTCCTCATCATTGGTTTTATCTTCTTTCTCGCTCTCTTTGTCTTTGTCTTTAGACTTGGCTTCAGTGCTCTTTGCAGTCGACTGGAACTTCTCGACCAAGACATCGGTTTTGGCTCTATTCTCGAAGTACTGTTCGTCAACAAACTTGTCGACAATTGATGTGATCTTCTGTCGCTTCTCCTCCTTGTTCTTGACGTGTTTGAACGCCCCAACGAAATGCATCTTCAGATGATCCTTGAACTCGAAGTCGATGTCGTGACTGAATTCGCATTGATTGTCCTCATCTTCTTCGATGTGTTCGCATCTGTTCTCAAACTTTTTATGCATTTTATCGCAGACTTTGCATCCGAAGCATTGGTAGAGTTTCACGTCTTTGTGAGCCTTCTGGTCCTCAGTCAGCCGTTTGCCGGCCTTCGCCTCTTCTCCGGCCAACTCTCGCTCCTTATTCAGGTGACGCTTAATGATCGGAATAGTGGGTCCGGTGTAGGCACAGAACGGACAGACATACTGCCGAAGAGTGATCTCACGATTAGTTAAAACCAAATTAGAGAATATATTCTATACCTTTGCCTCGTAGTGACCACTCATGTGGAAATCCAAGTGTTCTTTTGTGTCCATAATAGCGTCGCACTGTCGCGGGTCGAAAGTGCACGGGAAGAAACCGCGAGGTCCCGTGTCTCGGGTTCTTCTCTTTCTTTTAGGTTTAGTCTGTCCGTCAGTTTCTTTCTGAGCTCGCTTTTTACTCACGGGCTTAGCCTTTGATGAGCTGTCTTTGGCCGCGGCTTTCGGCGGTGAAGGTTGGGCTTTGTTGGTGTCATCTTTTGATGATTGTCCGGCACTGTCATTGTCATTGTCCTCGTCATCAGTAGACAATTGCTCCTTATATAGTCCCGGTTTACGCGGGGATCGTCGCCGTAGTGGTGTGTTTTCAGTTGGATTGCTTTTTGAGGCAGAAGCTCGAGATTTGGTCGAACTGGCGGTCGCACCGGAAGTGGTCGGACCTGACTTGTCGAGAGTGCTCTTTTTGGGCGTCGTATTGACGGGTGATTTGAATGGCAAGTGTTTTCTCGATTGGTTAGGTTTAATGGTTGGCGCGGATTGACTCGTCTGACCAATAGTTTCATGACTTTGGCCGAGATATTCGTCCAGGATTTGGTCAGAATTGGGCAAATGTTTGATGAGGTATGTGTTGAAACGGAACAATTCAAGCACTTCTTCGGCCGCAGTCTTCTCGTTTTGTCGCAGTTTAGATGCCTTATTGATCACATTTTTAGCCTCTCTTTCGTATTTATCGACTAAAGCACGGAGTCGTTTGTTCTCATCTCTCAACTCTTCGACTTCACTCCGTTTGCCGACCGAGTGATTGCTTTTACGACTGGATTGAGGTTCGGGTTTACGCGACTCTTCTTTGTCTGCTTTCTGGTTCTGTTTTCCTTTAGCACTCATTGTTTTGCTTTTGGGTCCCGGTTTCCGTCCCCTCTTCTTCACTCCATTAGTCTCCTTGTGGTCATAGATGGACAAAGAGGTCAGTGGCGACCGTCGGCAGAGCTCAAGAGTAACTCACGTTTTCAATCATATGATTGTAGACTCGCATTATATAGTCGTCTGACTCTTCACCCGACATCTGAGCGATTTCGTCGGGACTGACCACTGGACAGCAGCTATTCAATCAGTTTGAGTTTGATTTGATTTGATTGCACTTACTTTTGATTGCGATTCAGACGCGATTGTCTGCCTTTGATTGCGAGCCAACGCTTCCACTCTTTGCCGCCAAACAGAGTTCGACACAATTGACTTCACTTTCGCCACAATCTCTACAAACGTCTCAACCAATAGTTACGTTCTATCGTCTGTTCAATGCTTAATATAAAAAGTTCTAAATCTACATTTAATTGCTGTCAACTTTTGGCCTTTTGAATACACAATTGCGACGACAAGGCGACCAAAACATTGATTGTTTACAAAAATTTCGGAGTCGTGTTGTTCACCGATCACTGGTCGCGATGCCGACCGCCGCTGCTGTCCTCCACAGCTGACTGTCCTCCGCTGCTGACCGTCTGTTCCGTCTGTCCGGCCCACCGATGAACCCGACACCCGATCATCGAGACATCAAATACTCGTTCGATTTGAGCGCAAAGCCTTCGTCTTCGGGTTCGGTCCAGAGCTATGTCGGCGAACACCGATTGGGGACTCTGTCCGACCGCAAAGTCTCGCTCTTCTCGTTCAAAGACCTCAAACCATTCGACATTCCCAACACTGATCTGGTAATTGTCATCAATTGAACGTTAGCTCCGATTGTCTGTACTTTTGCCGAAATCTGTCGAAAGTTAGGAAAATGTCGTTTAGTAACGGAATTCGAGAAACTGAACCGAATCGGAGAGGGAACCTATGGAATAGTCTGTATGACCAGTGCTGACTGACTGACCACTGCCCTCATGAGTGCGTCTCTTGCAGACAGGGCGCGCGACACCAAAACCGATGAGATTGTGGCCATGAAGAAGATGCGGATGGATAGGGAGAGGGAGGGACTGCCCATCAGTGGTCTTCGCGAAATCAATCTTCTGCTGAACTTAAGACATAACAATGTCGTCGAACTCAAGGAAGTGGTGGTCGGGAAGAGTCTGGAGAATGTGTTTCTAGTGATGGAGTATTGCGAACAAGACTTGGCCTCACTTTTGGACAATTTGAACGCTCCGTTCACTGAGTCTCAGGCAAGACATGAATTAGACTTTTGTTTCGTGCTTTGTGTGACCGGTCTGTGGTCTGTCCCGCAGATCAAGTGCATAATGTTGCAACTGTTCCACGGCTTGGACTACTTGCACAACAACTTCATCGTTCACCGCGACCTCAAAGTCTCCAATTTGTTGCTCACAGATAACGGAGTGCTAAAGATCGCTGACTTCGGGTTAGCGCGAAGATATGGCCAGAAAGATATGCCAATGACTCCCAGAGTTGTGACGCTGTGGTATAGAGCGCCCGAACTGCTGTTGGGCTCAGCCGTGCAGACGACAGCCATCGACATGTGGGCCGCCGGCTGTATATTAGGCGAACTCCTGTTAGGCAAACCTCTGCTTCCGGGCAGGTCTGAGATCAACCAAATCGAACTGATTATCGATATGTTGGGCACTCCTAACGACTCGATTTGGCCCAACTGTTCCAAACTGCCGGTCATCGAGAAGTTCCATCTCAAGCATCAGCCCTACAATAACATCAAATTCATGTTCAACTGGATCTCTGCCGCCGGTATTCGACTTCTGAACGCACTCTTCATGTATGACCCGAACAAACGCGTCACTTCTGAAGAGTGTCTTCAAAGCTCGTACTTCAAAGAGAATCCGTTGCGTAAGTCATCAACAGTTGGGACCGATTGCTGACTGACTGACTAATCATTGATCCAATTCTTCACTCCAAGCATGTGATCAAAAGCTGATGCCATCGTTCCCACAGCACCGGAACCTCAAACGAGAAGCTGAAGACATCAAACCTCAGACTGAAGTCAAGAAGAGAGAACCGGAAGAGAGGTATACGAAGTGTGAAATCATTTTTTGACAATCAACTAAACAATGATTTTCTCGAACCGTCAATCGATGTGATGACAAGTCGTTTGACTTCTTTCTTGTTTCTAAACGGCGCTAAATTGGGCCCAAAGTTGCAGAAGTGATGAATCAGTGATGAACCACAAAATGTATTTATTATTATTCCATTTCATTAACATTAATTAAACATTGAAATCATATCAAATCAAACCGTATTATAATATTTGTCAATCGCTTGAATGTAATTCTCTTTCCTCGTCTGTCCGACCGCTAACACAATCTTATTCTTCTGACAGAAGTCTCTGAGTTGAGCGACAGTCAGAGTTCCCAACTGTTATGAGATGACAATTAGAGGAGAAAAGGAATCAACTTTTATACAAACCTTTCTAGAGTTAGCCAAAGACCTCATCTCGTCGTATGTTTTGACTGGTTTGGTCGCTGTGGGCACGTTATATGCTCCCAACAGACGATTCAATTCTTTGCAAGAATCTCCGACTTTGTATCCGATGTTCTCGTAATCGGGTTGTGTTTGGTAATCATCGAACGGCTCGCATGGCTCGTCGAAAGCCAACTGTTCTAATGCTTTGAAGTGAGTTCGGATGACAGGATTCGGATAGTCTTTGGGGTCGTAGCGAACGGTCAGCTCATTGACGATCTTCAGCGCCAACTCTCGTGCCTCGGGTCGGACCGTCACTGACGTCCCCTCTATTGGCGGCGCTCTTATGTCCTCTTTGAATGGCAGGTAAACCAAATGAAAACCTCCCGCTTTGTCCTAAAAAACCAAATCCCATGAGCCAAAGGGTTGTTACACATCAGACTGACCTCATCTCTGTTTTCTAGTTGAGGGTAGAGAGCGACCAATTGTGGTGGACTTGACTTTTTCAGCGTTAGTCGACAAATGCCCACTTTCTCTCTGTGTGCGCACCGCTGCAGAAGACCGTTGAACAGTATAATAGCGTTCTTTCCGCGCGATTCGTTCGGAAATATAAAAAATCCGGGCTTTTTATGGAAATGAGACTTGAGATCAGATCGCGGTTTAAAGCCTAGCAAAGTAAGGGCCGGCTCTTCGATAGAGGCTTTGATCGCTGTTTCGTCACTTGGTTTCAGATAAAAGTTTTCGGTTCCAAAGTTCCAAACCTTCCTTAGTTCGGACGACTGTTTGGGAGCAATCGCTTCTTCAGAGGAAGCAATTGATTCTTCAGATTGAGCTTTAGAAGGGCCGAGAGTTGGCTCGTTTGGAGCATCAGTTTTGTCGTCCAAGAGTTGGTTATTGGATGAGTCGTGAGACTCAACACTAGTCTTGTGATCAGTTATGTTGTCGTCTGGTTTGTTGACGCGAACTAAGTTTGGTTTCTTAGTCTCCATATATAGCTTATAGAGATTGACTGATATGACCGCTTCGGGAATGTCTTTGTTTGGACTCAAATGGAATGGAATCGACAAAACGGACCTTTGTTTGTGTCGCTTCGCGTGTATTCTTCGCATCAATGGTTCCAATTTTGATAATGTACTGCATTTGTCGTCTTTGAGCTCTGGAAAGACATGCTTTGGATCGAAGCAAATGATGGCAAAAATTACATCTAATATCGAGTGAATATCATATGAGAAATACCAAATAAAATGGCCGATAATCAAAGACATAGTTGTCTTTGGACGACAACGGAATTAACTGGACTTCGATGTCGTATATCTTAAGATTTTGTGCTCTCATTATAGCCAAGTTTCGCATTTGTTTGGCCGCATCGGTGTCACCCGAATAGGGATTACTAGTGCTGGTGAAGAGAATCATTCGTTTGGTTGGGAACCGGGTTTTCCTGGAATAGAGTTGTCGTCAGTTGAGGTCATTATTAGTCAATAGCATTGATTACTTTTGTTTGAACTGAGAGATCACTAACGAGAAGACATCGGCCAACGAATAGTCGGAGTTGTGGCCGAACTCAGTCTCGAAGTGACAGTCTGTCAATCTCTTGACGGCCCGAATCGAGTCTACGCTTATCTTTTCCAACTTCTGGACAACGAATATGTGGTCAGACGAGTCCTCATTCGACGTCTTCTCAGTGCCGAAGAGAATGAGCGCCAACTCGTCGTTAGGTCTGTCGATGGCTTTGTTTTTCATCAGATTTATGGCGCACTGAATGTCATAATAGATTGCGTTATCAAGACATGAATGACAAACTGATCAGTACTTGTATGGCCAGCGAGAACTGATCCAAGTCGAACATCTTGGCGGTCGCGTCCACCACGAAGACAATGCCTTCTTTGCCCGACTCAGGCTGTCAATCAAAGACATATCACTTAAGACAACAATCGCCACCATTTCGGGAAATACTCGTTTCAGTTGGAAGTCAACCGACTGGTCGTCATCGCTCTCTTCAGCCGAACTCATTGTCGTCGCCGAGAATCACACAAATGCGAGCAAATGTCAAAAACGGCGGAATCACTGCTGAATGTAAACAACGTCCGAATCGATTGACACGAATCCGAGTCTCTAATGCAAAGTTATTGACAAACGAATCGCTTGTCTTCGCGTACTTTACGGACGATTCGATTCAACGCTTCAATGAATTCAATGCCAACACGTGTTTGAAGTAAACAAACATTTGGTCCGCGTTTTGGTGACAATTGATTTGAGACATTGTTTAGGATTCGAGTGAAGACCACATTTGAGCTAATCGTCCGCAATGACGAAGAAGAAGAAGATACCGAAAGAGGAACTCTTAGTGAAGCTATTCGTCCAACGCGTGTCTTCGGCGACCACTTTCGCCAAACGGTTCAAAAAGATTTGTCATCTTTTGGATTCGCGACCGAAACTCAGTGATGACCAGTGGATCCGAGTCTGGAGAGGACTATATTATAGTGTTTGGTACACAGAGATGGACAAAGGGGGCGAAGAACTGATCCAACGGGTCGGCGGTAACGACGACCGACAAATGCTTTTGACGGGATTCCAAGCGCTGACCAACGATTGGTTCGGTATTGACGTCTTCAGACTTGACAAGTATATGCTTTTGGGCCGAGTTATGACCAATTCGTGTCTCAAACTCCAAGTCCAGGAACTGCTTAATAGTTGTTCAGTTGGTTCGAACAATTCAGATGAAATCGATAACGAAAGCAGTGAAGAACAGAATGAGACGAAGAAGTCAGCGATAAAGACGACTAAGAATGAGAAGAAAGAAAAGGTTATTTTGTTTCCGATCCAAATCAGAGCCAAAATTATGGATCAGATTCTGTCGACAATGAAGGCGTCGATTGGTCTGAGTCTTCACATAACAGACCTATTCATCGATGAATTGGTCAAAGTTGTCGACGAATTCAGGCCTCGACTGAAATCAGTTCAGAAAATTGATTTGTTTTCAGACATTTTGATTCCATTCGTTAAACTGATGGCCACTACCGAAGACCATCGGGTCTTAACTAACATCAAACAAAAGATTTTCGACAAATTCAAGAATGAGGTTCTGATCGGCGAATCGATTGCCGCCCGAAAAGAGATTCTCCAGAAGCTGATCGACGCCATGATAACCATCGGCGGAGTGGAAGCGATCGGTCGCAGGAATCGGGACTCGATCTACGACTTGAGCCAAAACTATAGGACAAAACTGAATCAATTGAATGACACAAACGAAGTGAAGAGTTTGAAGCGGAAGAAGATTCTGATCGGACGCGGAAGACATAAGAGAGTCAAATACGAAGTGACCGCCAGTTCTCCGTTCGTCACATCCATTGTTCCGATTGCTGTCGTCTGAGTGACCACTGATTGCACACAATTTCATATAATTTAATTACATTTTGTGTGAAACATATTTAGAGTTAAAATCATTCAAACTATGAATAAGTTTATAATACAAATATAATTATAATTAAATATCAGAATGAAGTCAATCATTCAATTGAGTCGATTAGTGAATGCGCGACAACTCCTCCACGATTTTGATGAGGTCGTCGACAGTGGCCTCTCTCTTCATACCACTCCCGTCGGGATCGATCTGGAGATGGATTGAGCGGTCAGTCTATTTGTCAAATCAGTGCAACCGATGCCTACCATTAAGTCTTTGACGCATTCCTGCATTTTATCTCTACTCAAATCGAGAAACGATTCGATGAGATCGCCGTCAATGAAGCCAAACGAGGCCTCAGTCTTGCGCTCAGTACTGAACGCCCGCCAGAAGTCGTGATCTATTTTGCCGACGGATTTGATTATTTTGTTGAGTCGTGACTGGAATTCGCGCAGAAATGCGAAGTACTCTGAAGGTAACTGAGCGACCAGTCCTGCAAGCGATACACAAATGTGGTCAACCATCAAATGCGGTCTAAGCGGTCGTCACTTACCGATAGCACCGAAAATGGTGCCGAAGAGCACAGGCGTGCCCTGAATCGGTGTCGCGATCTCACCAGGGTGCTGCATCACGAGCGAGCCGTGACGCATCACGTTGATCGACTCGCCCACGTGGTAGAGACCCTGTTCCTGGAGGTGTTGTCGCTCCTCGTCGTTGGTGGCGGCGCTGAAGACAACACAATATTGCGTTAATAATGGAATCAAATATTGACAATTAGTTAACAGATGGCTATCAGTCAGAAATTGGTGATTATCTTCAACGGAGTGACCCGAAGGTCGTCTCTGTGTGAGCTGAGAGTTCGTCATTCGATCCTAACTTTCAACGCAATGCTCATATCGTCAGTGATTACCTGTCCTTCTGGCAGACGAACAGATTGAACGAGTTCTCGGCCCCGAGGAACGTGTCGTCGTCGAGGATCTCGACGGCTGTCATCCAATTCGGCTGAAAATCTCTGGCAATCTCTTCGAAATTGCCTTCCAATGGCTTGTATGACAACAAAGTCATTGAACGCATCAGATCTCCGATCAAAATGAAGTCGCCTTTGGTTTTGAGGTATAACGCGATTATTGTATTGAAATACGAGCACTCGTTGTGAAGGTCTCGCTGTTGAGTCCACTCAAAGAGCCGCACCGTTGAGTTGATTCCGGCCAACAGTTTGGCGTTGAACTCGACCAACACATACGGCGCGCCTTTGATATCCTTCTCCGCCACTTGTTGTAACTTTCCGTCCGATAAGTGAAAGACTATAATTCGGCCCAATTTGGGCTCCGGTTCGTCCGGATTGACAAAACAGGTGCCGACAATGTAGTAGGAGATCGGGTCATCACCTGAACAGACATCGTTGGTCAGTGAGACCTATCAACAACTCATGACAACTGGTATTCACCTAATTTGGCTGATATCACACTCAGGGCGTACTCGTTGACCATAAACTGGTGCGCGTGAAGCACTTCGAACGTGTGCTGGTCTATGATCAACAGGTGGTATACCTCGACCTCAAGGCCCGGCTGTTCCAAGTTTGAGGTATTGGTGGGCTTCACGATAGTTGGTATCGACGAGGAATAGGTTATGTTTTGTGCTGTCAATCGAAAGATGTGTTAAAAGTTGGTCCAAAATGAGAGCTGATTTCAAAGTCATATCCAAATGCATACATCGTTCAGATAGTGCTAACAAGATTCGTCAAAATGCCAAGTTTATGGCAATCAGGAACCATATGTTTCATCATTGATGTAATCACTTGACAATTCCCCACTAAGTGCCCACCACAACAATGCCCATGTCATGTATTACCTGTACAACTGGCGCTGTTGCGGATCGGCACTAAGCCGTCCTCTCCCTGGATGTCGTGTCTCATCGTAATCACACCAAACGTTTGGGTCGACTCCTGATAGGCTATTCTTCGCGGAGATTCCCTCAGCGGTACAGTTCTTATGTGTAGTTTTTGTATTTCGTCGATCTGACCGATCAGAAGCTGCGAATCGCTGGCCAAAGCTAACGACTCGCGGAACGCTTCCGAATTGAGTGGACACATGTGATTGACTTCTTTGAGGTTCACGTTAGAGAAGACTAATTTGTTGTTTGATGAATAGATAACAGTCGGACGATCACTGCAGGCGAAGATGTTGGTCGTGGATGACGAGGAGAATGTCTTGAGAACAGTCGGTTGCGTTCCTAAAGTGATTTTCTTGCGGTCCGACAGACAACCGGTGTTTGGGTTCAGAGTGAAGTAGAAGAGAGAGCCGTCGCCCAAAGCGGTCAACAGATAATACGACTGCTCGAAAGCGGCCACAAGAATGGATCGCGGGATTATCTCACCGCCCAAACTCTCCTTATGCATCTCGACCAGGTCTGGCAAGTGGATCAGTCTGTGGCCAAAAGGATAAGACAATTGTTAATTGATAACAATCGACAAATAAGTCACAAAACATCAAACCTGACGGAGATATCAGTCCAGAGGCCGACCGCACACAACGAGCTCTTTGAGCCACAGATTGGGTTAATGTCGAGACACGCGATCTCGAACTCGATTTGGGTTTTGTTCAACAGTTTAATCATTTGGTCGACAATTTCAAGATAAAAGAGTTGATTACGCGATGCGCAGACTATTTGCGAGCTGTTGCTCGACACCACCGATATGTTCTGTTCGGGTGTCCACTCGTTGCACAACTGTTTGGTCTCAGTCGACACCAATCGGATGTTCGTTGCGGTGACTTGGAGTAAGAGGTCGTCTCTGACATTACCGCAGAAGAGTGTCTGCTGTGAAGTGTCAAATCCAGGCAAATCAGTCTCTTCTACTTCCTCGCCGGTCAGCATCAGAATCTTGGTCTGGCCGACGAACGACAGCACCAGAATGTTGTCGAGAGCAGAGCCCACTCTCAGCTGCCAAACACCTTTAATGCCGGGCAAGTCTATGGTCGCCTGTTCTTGGATACCGATTCCGTTTCTGATTATGCGAAGTGAGCCCTCTTTGTATGCGCCCGAGCAGGTGATCAGCTGCCCCTGGCCTTGACGGTCGAGGTCGACCACAATCATGTCGACAATGGGACCCAAATTGGTGAACGTCTCCATTAGCTCGACATAAGAGCCGCTGTCGTTGGGTTCCAGGTTTAGTTTAATGAGTTGCGAGTCTCCCATCCGAGAGCCCACATAAACCACTCCATTGTCTAAATACGTCAAACACTCGGGAATTGTAATTTCGCCCAACAGTTCGAGTTTGAGGTCTCGCACCGCGTCGTCTTCGCACCGGAGGATCAGCATAAAGAGGCGACCGGACATATCGCCCAACAGATACCGGGAAGCGTCCACTTTGCAGTAGGACGTGATCGTCGACTGGCGAATGGGCGGCGGAGCGATCGCACAGTACTTGTTCTCGCCGTTGAGGTACACAATCGACTCCTGACCGATGATGAGAGCGCCGCCGAACGGCATCGGGACGGGGATCAGGATCGAGGACTCGGACTCGACGTTGTCCTGCTTCCAAGGACCTTTGACGAACTCCTTCTCTGCCAGCGATATCTCGTATGTCTTCACGTGGCGAGAAGTGTTGTCCTGATGTATGAACGCAATGGTCGGCGTCTGACAGCCGTGAAGGAACTGGACGTCCGATACATTCAGTTCTTCCATTCGGATGTTGAATGCCTTCAGCTCTTTGTTGTCCCTCTCCAGAGGTATTACCTGAGGTTAAGGCGAATCAGATCTGTTTGACTCCAGATTCAAGTCAAACCTTAAACAACCCGTCGTAGAGTCGAAGGCCAATCATTTTGCCGAACGGGTCGATCATTCCGATGGGACCGGTCTCGGAGGGCCGCGATATCGTGTCGGCCACATTGCCGTGCGCTCGGGTCACGACCTCGAAGTGGTCGCCGTCGCGGATGCACTCCAGTATAGCCACGTTGTACTTGAAGGTCAAGAGGAAGAGGAGGTCCTTCTTCTCATTCTCGGGCCGAAACAACTTCATAATAGTGACCCTCCCGTAGATCGAGATCTCTTTGATCGGACGCAGACCTTCGGCGGTCACCAAATAGATTTCGATTCGCGTCGATTTGGCGATCAAGAGATTCAGATCCGTCGGCGAAGTGAAGTTGCCTTCGAGTGGACGGACAGACCGTTAGTAAAGACAACGAAAGGACAGAAAAACCGATTTTTTGTTGTTTTTGGCGAAAAACGCGTTTTTTGTCTGTTTTGGCAAATCGTGAGAATCACTGCAAACCTGTCACACAATTGGAAACTCCGGACCCCTTGTGAGCGGTGACCACATAATTGAAGGCCATTTCTGATGACAATTGCCGTCAATTGATCCAAATTAGCGCTAAATCACAACATTTAGTCTTCAAAGGAAACTCTTTTCATTGAAACCGGTGTCCAAAGCGATGGCGCGGATCACCACTTATGAGCTGATGACACAAATGACGTCTTCCGTGAGGCAGTGCTGCGAGTTCTGGTCCATCAGTGGTAAGTGATTGTCGACAAGAGTGGATCAATTGGTGACAATCAGCCACCAAATAGTATTACTTTGATCTCAAAATTCAGAAGAACTCTAAGTTCAATCAGTTTGTAAATAAATTTATATACATTTAAATATCTTTTTCTATAGTCTCTTATAAATTCTTTTTCTAAAAACTATTGACACAAAAGAAACTAAAACTTGAAAACAATTGAAAATATCTTAAATGTCAAATAAAATCTGTCAAATAACTAAAGTATAACTAAAATAGACTTAAAAGTGTTATAATAATTAAAACTTAAGCCAAACTAAGTCTTTTGCACTGCATCTCAATAATAGCGGTGCAAAACCTGAACTTTTCTTCGTCTGATATGACATCGGAAGCCAGTAATGCATCGAAACCCGGAAGACTCCTCTCAGCGCGATTCATATCGGGGTCATCCCATTCGTCCGAAGCTAACCAACAAATTGTTTCAGTTTGTAATCAATACAACGGAGATAGGCAAGCTCATGCCATTGGCCTTGTCTATCCCTTACAATCCAACAGACCATACCGTTGCCAGTGTTGGCCACTTTGCAGGGGTCTGTCCAGCTGTCGATGTCATACCGGTCGTCGAAGTCGTCCAACACTTGTTGGCCCAAATAATTGTACGACACTTCCACTGAGTTCTGCCCAATGTTTCCAAACAATAATCAATTAATTAACTCCAATCGCAATCACAATTCAGTCCAAACCTGTGAGAAATATGGTTCGGATTCCGATGAAAATTCATAGCTTTCGCCACTTGTGTTCGACAATTGAGATGAAAGAGACGACAGTTCTTTGGTCTGACTGTAACTCTCCTGGGAATCAATCGACAATCAATTGATAATTTCATCAAAACTGTAGACAATTACCGCTTCTGTCATATCAAAGCTCACTTTCCTTATTCTCTTGGGATTCGGTTCTTTAGATTTCTTTGACTTTTTTGCTTTCGATTTCTTCTGTTCAATACTTTCGGGCAACCGTTTGGGTCTCACAGTTTGCGTCACTTCCATCGGTTCCACTGTAGTGTTCTTCGCTGACTTCTGTCAACAATAAAACTCATTTACCACTAATTGAATTCAAAAATTGCAAACCTGTGGAACATAAGTGTTCCAAATGTTGTGTTTGGCGAAGATCTCGAGTGCATTGGAGTATTCGTTGTTGGGATTAACTCCGCGGTCGACCAAATCTCTCAGATGTTTGGCCACTATCTCTAGGAAAGGCCTTCCGCGGTGATAGGAATACCACTTGCGCTCGAACTTGAAGTCGATTGTTCTGATTGTCTGGTTATTGACCTCTTCGAACATCAGTTCCGTGAAATAGTTTGGCGCGAAGAACTGTATCAGACATTTGTCGGACTCGCTCCGTCTGATGAGCTTTGCCGGCCAGAACGGGTCGGCGCC
>JAQGBE010000587.1:0-16668 GCA_034698225.1 Scheloribates latipes | reverse complement strand
AATCAATCGCTTCTTCTCTTCGATGGATTGCATCCCTATATGGCCTCAAATGTCGGACTAAATTTCAAATGAAAGTAATTTCTGAGAAATTCAATACTTTAATGTCGTATAAGAGAAAAGGCAATTGTGTTAACTCTACTAATACTTTAATTTTAGACACAATTTCTGAGTGAAAAAAGCAAAGAAACAGAATTTGAGGGCAAAGAGAAAAATCGGTTCGCGATTACAAAATGAAAAGTTCGCCGAAACTAATACGAAACTCAAATTCTTGTGCACTGCAGGAAAGTGTTTCGGTTTGTGAACTCTTAACAGAATAAATCGATTTTGCTCTCTCTCTCTCTCTCTCTCTCTCTCTCTCTCTCTCTCTCTCTCTCTCTCTCTCTCTCTCTCTCTCTCTCCTCATTATTAAATTGTTATACACTTTCAATAATTTCCATTCAAAAGTGTTAGTCAATGAAAACAAGCCGATAGTTGAGGCAAATATTGTTCAGTAGTTGTAATCAGTTTGACTGCGAATGAATGCAATTGTGTGCCAAAACCAAACCATTTTCACTCATTTTTCATAATTGTGTTCAACAATTCAGAATTAACTGTGGGTTCGTTGGACTAAAGCTTTTTGGAGTGAGATTAATTTTGTTTATCGAAATTGTTCGCAAAATATTAGTTTTCACAACAAATCTATTGACTCTCGTGAGGCAGAAATAATTGAAAATTTTTAGTGACAGTGAAAGAGTTGGCGCTAATGAAAGAAAAAGTATATAAATTGTTGTTAACAATGAGTGACAGAGTTGTCCGCAACAAATGCCGGCATACCGTCAGACGTCAAGCGGCGATCCGCTGCCAAAAAAGCATTTCACAGATGAATGTGTTATCCGCACAAAAGATGGATCGGATAAGACTTTAATTAATATATTCCCGACAATGCCTTTGAATATAAATTAGTAAAACATTTCAAAAACCTTTCGTAAAAAATTGCTTTCATAAGAATATCAAAGTCTCGAACTAATTAGTGTTTGATTTCCGGCTTTTGTTATCCAATTTTATGCCAAGTTTACGACAAAAAAGTGAGAAAAGAGAATAAGTATTCCATTCATTGCCAATAGAAGCCAATCAGGCGTTGCGAGTGAAGAGCCAAATGTGCCAACAGAGCAAATGAGCGAATGAGCTTGTCAAACTCGCTAATCAAATGAGCTACAAAAAAGAGCTAAACAACACTCGAATATTCAATGCCTGTCCGACATTGATCGAGGAGCTAAACAATTGAACTTGCCAATTTATCTAATTGAAAGTCACACTGAAAGCAATATTCCGGTCAAAGGCATATGAAAATGGAATCGACGATAAGTGTCGGCTCTTTTGGCACCGAATCCCTTCGCAAACTCTCGCAAAGGCATCCGATTTTATCGTAATTTAATGTATTTCTTTGATTTTAAGCCCACTTTTCTACCAAACTATTCGTCTTCGAGAGTAAAAACGAATAAAAAAGAAAAATCTTTAAAAAATGTAATCTAATGGAAGTCGAGATATGTTTCACAATTTTGATATATTTTTGAAGATTTCATTCAAGGTTTGGTTCGCAGAACAAAAATCTGCGAATTTTAGTCAAAACTATGGCTCGAAAATTGAAAAAATGCTTTTGCCTTAAGATTTAATGTCACGACTCTTGCGGTGATATCGAGAGCCGAAGACTCGCTTTGCGGTCGAGTCATGTCTTCGGCGCTAATGGCGAAAGCGTTAGGAATCTGTGCCGACACAATGTACTGTCTTCTCGGCAAAACCAAGAAAAATATGATTTAAAACTTGTTTTCTTATATTTTTGGTCGGTTTCAAAGTATTAATTCGATCCGCAATTTACACACTTCTAAAGCCATAACTCAAAAGCGTTGAAAATTGTAATTCCGTTCCACTATTGGAAGGGCTATCGATGGGTCTCTGAGTCTGAGCCCATACTTAATGCCAGAGCTGGCGATTAGATCTCCGAAATGCCCCAAAAAATGAACTGTAAATAAACGAGTGCTTTCAAAATGAAAAATCTTATATTTTTACGCAACTAAAACCCGCTATTTATTCCGTAATCCATCACAAAATTTTTAATAAATTTCTGGTCAAATAGAAAGAAACGAGAAATTTATTTGTATTGCGATCAAAATTTAATTAAGAATTTGGTCCGACTTTGCCAGCAATACATATAGATATAGGTGTCATAGTTGTTCGCTGATCAGACGACAAAAGTGGCATGATCATGCTTATGGCTCATGGGCTCATAGCTCAGTGCACATCAGCTAATAGATCCGAGCGATTAGTGGATCAAAATTGATTGAAAAACATTATATTCATTATATTAATTAAGGGCCGAAATAAGGGCCAAAAAAGTAGTAAATAGAGGCGAAAGCGAGTAATTTATTAATGAAAATATTTTGCAGAGACGTTCAACATATGAGAGGAATACGAGAAATAAGTTAATGCAATAAAAACTTAAATAATAGATAAAAGCGGCCGAAAAACTAATTTAGTGGAGAGTAAAGTTAGTGGTCCAAGGCTTGGACTCCAAGCTCATAAATGTTGGATTTTATATATTTCACATATATTGCTATAATCATCGTAAATGTCCGATCGGGCCGACGATGGCCACCAATGTGTGCATACATCGGCCAAACAAATGCCACAATGCATGCGATATACTGTATATACGGCTCTCAATCAATAGACGAAATAAAATGCAATAAAATAATGGTTTAAACAAATAGTTGAGTGAAGTGAACGGCAAAAGTGGCAAAAGTGCACAAATCGTCAAATATTTTGTTTACTCACTCCGTTGTGACACCGGTTTTGCACTTTTTTTAATAGAGCCTTTCGGACGCCAATGACTACCAACTTATACAATGCAATGCCTTCGACAATAAGAATTGGCTTTATTTCGCTCACTTTTATCACTAATGCATTAGTTTTATATCATTCGCGCTTAGAATCAATAGTGAGGGCAAAGAAGCAGTGAAACAGAGTTTGAGGCAAAAATAGATTAAAAATAGAATTGAAATTGTATGCTCGGGATTAGCCTTGGCTCGGCAAATGTGCTCGTTGTCAATGTTGTGTTGTGCTGTGTTGTTGTGCTGTTCTGTTCTGCTGTTTGTTGCGCTAGGGATCAGTTGCCAGAGCACTGGCACAAGCAGTCGACTCACTATATTCACGCACTTTTTTGATGAATCGCATACTTTTCTTCACTCGCTTTCTTAGATTTGCCAAAAGAGCGACAAAAAGTCATTCGTATTGTAATGTTTGGCAAAAACTGCGATCGAAATACTTTTAGGCGTTTTTTGTTGGATTGTCGTCAGTTTTGAGCGAAAGCCCAGATCATTGTCATTATGATGTGAAGCGTGAGAAATATTTCGTGAGTCCTACCAGTGCTCAACACTCAGACACTCGGGTAGTGTTCGCAGACAAACGCATTTCGCCTCATATTAAACGATTGTCACTTAATTTTCGTTTGTTATCACTTCTCGGGTCACAAATCAAACGCAATTTAATAAGTCTATTTGTTTGACGCCATTTCTGATTGACAGCCGATTTCATTAAACTTATGATCGATTGCTTTGGTTTCAAATTTTTCACTGCATTTCAATTAATTGATCGAATGGTCAGTCAATGCGATAATAGCTCCCAATGGCTGGCATTGAGTGCCTCTAATGTATGGCTTGTAAGCACCGATCCCGAGCCCACTAACGAACCCACTGTTAGCCTCTAAAAGGAGATAGAGCTCAGCTAGAGCAAGAGCACTTTCAATAGAGAAGGAGAGTGACTGACAAAAGTGGGGAAACTCTGCAACAAAACACCAAAATCTCGAATATTGGGCACAAAAGAAGTCTTTAAATATAATTTAAAAGCGTTTTCGGAATATTAAAAAAATTGGAGAAATGCAAAAATGTGGACAAATGGTGAAACGGGAGCTCACAGTTGAGGTCGACGCTGACCGTTGAGAATGTAGGCAATGATATGTTGTTATTAGAGGCCTGACATGTGAACACAGCCATCAGGTCGTGCCTCTGCAGAGACGGAATCTCGAGTTCGTTGCGAATGGCAGTGCCGGCGGCGGTCGGCTCGTAGATGTCGTCGAGGAGGACCGACTCGCGCCACCAGGTCACGCTCGGGCTCGGTTTGCCGCCCTCGGCCTCGCACACCAGCACCAGTCGGTCGCCTTCGTTGTACGGCCCGATCAGCGACGGCTGAGGCTCTCCGTTCACGTCCATTATCACCGGTTTCTCGGGAGGGACTGATCGGACAAAACATTGCATTAGCGCTAAGTTATGTGACTTAAGGCTTGAGTTTAAAATAATGTCTTCGGTGGCAGTGATTAGCTGTCAAAGAGTATCGGAGCGAAACAAACGCGTTGAGTAAGAGATAGTGGTCTCAATCGTTTGCCGCATATTTTACTAAACTCACTGATAATTTCGAGGAAAATAATTGAGTTTCTGGTCCGCGCTTTCCTGAAGTCGACTCGACATCGATATTCTCCGGCGTCTTCTGACGACAACGTCTCGAGCATCAGATGAGCCGGTCTTTGGATGGTATTCATGTACGACCGCGATATCAGATTGTCTTCAGACGCGTGTCGCGCCTGATCTAAGTTGCCTTTCCTCGCGTCCAGACTAACAATGCCACAAAATAATTATCATTCGCTGTTAATTACATTTTTAATTAGTGTTTATTCAAATAATTAGAATGTGAATCTCGTTTGCTTTATGTTCTGTTAGTTCCTGGTCTATGTGACCGAGGCTAGCTTATGTGCCAGCTTATGTGATATGCGTTAACTGGTTTATGCGAACCCAAACGCTCTTGTTTTTGGTGGTAGTCATGAATAATAGTGATGGAGAATGAATGATAATAATGAGAGTGATGTGAGACCTGTATATAGGAGTCGTGGACTCGTCTTTGTACCACAGGATGAGTGACACGGCGTCGTCGTGTGTCGGCGGTGTGATGTTGCAAGGTAGTGCCACTTTGCCACCGCTCACGCCGATCGCACTGCTCACATAATCTGCAAGATTAAGATTAAGATCAGTTTGTGATTCATTGACACATTGAGACAGCTATTTATTATTCTTGAGATTAGTCTGTAATAAATGCCTTCCTTTCGCTGCACTTCAAGTCTTTTTGCTAATTCGTTAAGTTATGTATGATATGAGAGGGTTGTCCACACCCTGAGCACCGGCGGCCGATAAGGGCGGTGGTCAGGTCAGTCAGTACGGATTGATGGCCGACCAGAAGGCAAGCGATGCAATGCTCATGGCATGACACCAAGACATAGACGTCATTAGACGCGATCCGATGCTAATCGCGATTCATTGCGTTCTTCTCACAGCATCTCTGCATCCCTTCTCTTATGCCCTAATGTTTTAAAACTGAAGCCAAAACTCATTTTATTTATATTGAGTCGAGTTGTGTGAGAGAGTCGAGTAAATTAGGAGAATTTAGTGAACCGGAGTTAACACAAAAAGATTGTAACACAACGGGAAAGAGATGTGAAGTATATGTCAAATAAGTTACGAATAAATTAACTTATTTTTGGCTTCACTCCAGAAACTGCTTATTCGACTAATTTTTCTACATTTTCTATCCATTTGTGAAGACATTAGCAGAAAAATTGAAGATTAGTTGAGATGTGAAACTAAATTAGTTGAAAAATTGATTACTTCTGATGTGTAATGATATTAACGATATAACAAATATCTGTTGTTTGCCATAAATTAAATTTATTGCGATTACAATGACTTTTGACGAAAGTCTTAGCGTAAGACACAATAAGAGGCCATAAGCTCTACGAATATAAGTTTTGTCGGATTATTTGAATTCAATTTTTATTGTTTTTAAGATAAAAACACTAAATATATGACAGCAATAAAACAACAATAAAATCCATTTTATATAAGATTTTTACGTATAATAAGTGGCCATTGATTCCAATGATTCGAAAATATGTTTGGAAATCAATGTTTGCTTCGTTTTGTCTTCAATTACAGCAATGAATCCATCGATTGATAAGAAAATTACATACATTTTGTGTAATCGATTGGTTTTGAGTGAAACGAAAAGCCATTAATTGAAATCTCAAACCCAATCAGTGAAAGGCAACGATCGCCGCAACGCTCGCGATATCACAACTCATTTGCGTTCAAAGCATTGATTTATCGATGAATTCCTCGATTTTATGTTTTATATGAAGTCAAGTGAAACTCGAATTCAGTTCGCAGTCATTTGTATCGAAACGAACCCATAATTTACACAAATTTCAGTCTCGAGTAAAAAGAAAATAAGAATTTCTGTATTTCACCCAAAGTTATCATTTCATATAATTTGGTTTCGATGAGAAATGACTTTTTCGGAAACAAATTTTCAAATTTATTCACTAAAAGATATTCTCGTTTTGGATGCAAACGACGGCAAACGAACTGAAATTTGAATTATTTTTCTCAACACAAACAATGAAATTGTTTTCCTTTGAAATACAAATAAAGTGAATATTCAAATGAATGACTTCTTGTGATGTGTTTTAGATCTGCAAATGTTTTGCACAATATAACAGACAAACAATACTAGATTCGAGATTTTCGGAGCAGATATTCAAACGTTTGTTATGTGCGATGTCTGCAGTGCATCATTCAAATTAGCTTGATTAATGTGGCTGTGGCAAGCTAATGATCAAAGACAATGCCCATACACTCTCTATATATGTCTCTTTGTTTTGCTTCTTCAAAGATTCCATAATATATATTTGAAACTTCTAGATCTGGCAGAGGAATGGTCTTGATTGTCTTGATGCAAATACTCTTAGACGCAGTGATTTATGGTCCGATTGATCGGATTCGCTGCCAATGTTCGCTCTCATTCTCAGTTTGGATTTTATTCTTATTTAGTTTCGCCAAAAGAAATGATTTTTATTATTGCATTTAATGTTTAAAAAAGGAGAATACTCTCGAAAAAGTGAAATATTGAACATTAGTTTTGATGAATAGGTAAAACATAAATACAGTGTTTATTCTGTCGTTCGCAGACTCAGACAAAAAATATCTCTAATCTATTGGTTAATAATAAAAGACATTTTTGTTGAAAATTTATTATTTTCCAGAGAATAAGGTCTTAAGATTATTAGTAATTCTGTGGAGGACTATAATATGAAGACAATATGAAACAAGTGTTTTAACACCGATAAGAGATATTGAATGGCAGCCAATCAAACAAACAACCGATGCTATGGCCTATGGAGAGGTCACCAGTGCTGCCAATACTGGCATTAATTCTTGTTTTTATATATATCACAAAATTCTTTATTATATTTCACTTACATTACAGTGTCGTAAATGTCATAACTCACAAAAGATTAAATAAATGGACAAAAAATTGGTTATTACGCCAAATCTATAGCGCCATTCATAAACGTGTAGTATATTTGGATAGATATGAGCAATATGAGCATGGTATTGGTATTGTCAGACACAACAACACTGGCATTCCAGTCCAATGATAGCAATCGTTTACAATACTCTTAAAATATTCTCATTATACGACTTCTTTCGGCAAACAATAGCCGGCGATATGACCTCGACTTTCGAGTTTAACGCGTTATAAAAGCATAAAACGATTGGAAATGTATTTAATTAAAAATACATTTAAAAGTTGATTACTTTGGCTCAAAAGTGCTGTTAATTGTTTCGAACAATTTGCGAGATTTTACGGCAATTAAGATATTGTGTTGTTTAGAGGGGAGACGTGAAGAGACGGGATAACAACAACTGGTCGGCTATTAGAGCGAGTGCTGTGCCAACAATGCACTGCCAGTTGTCTTCCGAGTCCTGAGTTGTGGTATTAGTAGTCTGTGAGATGTGTTGGCATCACATCAGTGACACAACACTCGACGGTCTGCTCCTCAGCCGAGAGTCGGTTCAAAGCACTCGTAAAGGATTGCTTTCTAATTAAAGTCAGACATGAGATCTGAGAGACAATAATGCGGTAAATGAGGGGTCAATCGAGTGAGTGCTCGCATATTATCTCTTAACTTCGCGTCTGATTGTCTCGATTTCGGCAAAATTTTATTTTTATTCTCTCTCTACGAAAGATAAGAAATGGATGGAAGAGATGACAAGAAATTTATGATTTGAACAAAAGTGCGAACAAATGTGCGATACATTGAGGAGAGGAGAGACGAGAGGAGAGGATAAGATAGTGAAGACTCACATCTGCTTTCGATAACTGAAATGTTATATCAGTGCGAAAACCTATTGCAATAAAAGGCGGCTTTTCTTATGTGTGTTTGTGTTAAGTATGAAGAATAACAAATCAGAAGTGCTGTTCCTCTCCAGCGCTGTTCCACTGCCAACTCGGCTAATGTTGTGGCGCTGGCCGTCAACAAATAGTTAAATTGTGCAAGCTAATATCCCTGCCGACGGTGTACTGCCATGTCTTTCACTGTTCTTGTTAGTCGACTCCAACTCCGCAGAAGTGAACATTAATTTCGAGTCTGACTTCACTATTGCCTACTCTTTCACGTGTAGTAAATAAATGGCAAATGAAGTGAGAGTTGAGTCGAATGGAGTCGAAGACCACAACTCCTCTCGACTGTCATAAACAAAGCGAAACGCCGTTTCTCTGCTCCCGGTTTGGCGTTGGGCCTCACTTTTTAGAATAGCAATGCATTCGTAAAGGTTTTGTCTAAATATTTAGACACAGTTCTCGTTTTGTCTGACTTGAGTTCCGAAACCATTGACTGAATGTTACATTTGTTCAGAGCTTCTGTTCTCAAGCGAAATGTCAATCCATGGAAATGAGTGCTAACGAAGAATAACTGCTGTTCTAACACATGTACTGCACATCACATAACCATTGGCTTTACTGCAGATGTGCTTTCAATTTCCGTTTTTGACTTTCCTTTTGTTAATTGAGATGAATGTCATTTATTCGCAATTTTTTGAGTAATTATTTTGATTTCCAGCGAATAGCAGCCAATCGTTACCGAAATTAGAAACTGATTTCTTCAGAACACGAAAACATAAAAACTCATTATTTGCCATCAAAACAGAAGAAAGAATCAAATGAACCAACGAATGAATAGACGGCTAACGGAAAGCTACAGACAATCAGGTGCTGTGACCTGACCTGTGCCGCACTTAATTGCATTGGGCAGTGAGAGCGCTCACATGAGCACAGGAGCACATGAGCATGGTCACATCAGACACTGGACACTAATAAGGCCTCTGTTTGGCTACCAGTCGTTGATTAACACAACAAAACCTTATTTCTTGTTTCAATCCGTCCTAAGAAAGTAATAGATATTAAGAGCAATCAATTAGTTTGACTGATCAGTGGCTGACGGAAGAGTGCTCTCAACTGTTTGTAACTAAAACTTCAAAACAAATTGGTTTAGATCTCAAACGCCAGATATCTGTTGGCGAAAGAGTCGGAGCAATGACTTGTCGTCGCATCGAGCGATCAAATGGCAAAAAGTTATGCAAATAAAAGGATTGCAGAAGTGATTGCATTGATTGTGATTGTGAGCGATCGCCGATCGGCACAATTCCGGGCATTGTTTGTCAGAATCGATGTCTTCGAGTGAGACTACGAGTAGTGGAGTATTGGTCGGAGCAGTCGAGCAGTGGAACAGAATTGGAGTATTGGCTGCGATCGGGCAAACAGTGGGCACAACGAGTGGAACAGTGGAACAGTTGGGATGCAATTAACCCTAATGTTTGTGCTGTCAACTAATCTAATAGTTGAGTGCCTTATCTGCCTTATCGCACAACCGTTTGATTATTTACGCACTGAATGAATAAAATAGTACTACAAAAGTGTTGAAAAGAGAGAATCAAAGAATGAAAAGACTAAAGACTGGAGAGAGAGTGGAGAGACTGATAGTAACTCTCTGTGAAAGAGATATACTTTGAGTCTATTTTACAGTTAATTCTTTGACTTGAGTTCACTTCAGACTGGAATCCGAGTCTTACTCTTGAAAATTGCTGTTTTTGGGTGTTGTCTGCAAAACCTTTCAAACAGTGTGAGAGACAAATGCTGTTCAACTCATCACTTGTTAAGACAATAACGAAATTTCTCGCCGACAAACCCAAAGAGCTTTTTCTTGTTTCTCGGAATAAAATAAACATAATTTGATGAAATTTATAATTAGATATTTCCATCTCATGGGTAATGACAGCTCTGAGATGGGAAAGTGGAGTATAACAGGAAAGTGACTCAAATTGTTTGTAATGAGAAAGAGAGCCAACGAAAAGCAGTTTTATATTCGAGCCGTTTGTGTGCTTTGCGTGCGATTTGCAAAAAAAAATTATTTTTATTAAGGCTTAAAAGAAACGCTAGACTTAAGTGAAGATTCATTTTTCATGCGATATGTGACTAATTTACATATTTTTAATAACATTCGTATTGGACTACATCTCAGACTCACATCTCACGCATTACTCTTCTATTATAATGTCGTTGAAGTCACACATCCTTTGCTGAGTCTATTCTAGTCACTCAACTCAAGCGAACAAAACATTTAATTTTCCAACATTTCTAATGCTATTAATAATAAGAAACTTATTTCTATTATTGAGGCATCAAATTGTCTGCAGAGTGGGGTTCGCCTCGAATCTAAATGTCTGCGACTTTGGCCTTAAATAGAGTGGAATTACAATTAGTGATCATATTTTTTTGCGTTAGTCTCGTCTCCCGACAGAAAGGATTAATTGGAAGCGCTCTTCAGCTCCAATTTCAGTTTCCTTACACCCGATGTCGGAATGTTTGCGTCGCAACAAACATATCGCTGTAATTATCTCTAAATAATGAACTTTTATTTTATTGAATATTCAATTTTCAAAATTATACACTTTCGCTCCGAATTTGTTTTGCATAAAAACTTCATTTAAAATGCTTTACTTAACCATTTAGAGCGAGATGTATGAGGGGAGAGAATAGACGAGAGGGAGAGCTGCGAGAAATGGGAGGGAGGGTTAGGAGGGGAGAGAGAGAGAGAGAGAGAGCACTTATATTCATATAATCTAGAATTTAATGAATGTTTATGTCTACCAATCCCTCCCAACCTCTCATTTACCTCTCATTTAATCTCAAAACAAATCTTTCCCGACATCTCTAAAGAAGAGCCAAATTATGAAAAGCAGTCTTATCTGTGAAGTGCCGCTAAAATCAGTGCTAAATTACATTTTTAAAGGTATCCGACACTTGGTATCCACCACTTTACAAATGAGTTCGGTAATTATCAGTGCAACTATTGATCAGATAATCGCACATTTTTTGTTGCTAGAAATAAAGCCTCAAATTCGTTAGAAGTTCATTAACTCAATGCAAATAAGTTTTATAACTCATATAAATCGTGATCTAATGTCCGATAATTGCCATTAGACTAAAGGATTGAATTATTGAAAGATAATTACCCGGTTTACTGCAAAAAAATCGATTTATATTAATCTGATTTGAGCTCAGTTTTTAATGGTGGTCGAGGAGTGAGGCAAAGAGCAGATCCTATCCGATCCGATCAGCTCATGTCAGAACAGTTTTTCGTCGCAAAGTAGGCTAAGCCTCGAGTTTTGTTTAAAAATTGATATTTTGTATTACGGAATGACAAAACAGTTTATTTGCTTTGCCTAAGTCCTAGTGATATGGCAGAGACAGGCCGTGACTAACTCGAAACAGAACCACAATAAAGAAAATGCCAAACTCATCTCAGCCTATCTGAACTGAACTTGGTGCAAATTATTTTGTTTTTCATCACAACAACAAAAATAGATATTTCTCTTCTGGACTGACACTAATCCAGACGACAAGAAGGCATTGTTGGCCGAGAAATAGCAGTGCAGTGGCAGTGCAAGTGCCAAATGAACTTATCCAAACACGAATAATCATGATCAATTGCTATGACTGCTATGCATACACTACGAGCAGAGCATTCTCTGCTCATCCCATTCAACGAGAGATAGATTTATTGCAAAACGAGATTTTGTTTGCGCACAGAATAATAGTGGCGAAGAATGGCTGAGATCTACCTCTCCGTCACCGCCGACGGTCGACCGTCTCTTCCATCTCTCGTATTGTCAATAAAGAAATCCAACGCCCGAACCATAAACTAAATCCATTCAAAATTTGCTTTAGTATTCATCGCTAACATCGTCTCAAAAGTATTGAAGACATGAATGAAAATAAATTTGAGTTCAGTTATGCGATGCTCGCGAAGAGCGGGAGAGTCACTCGGTTTGTATCATCTGATCGTCAGTGAGTCCGTCCTTTCATTGGCATCCCTTCCCATCTCATCTCATTTCACTACATATTTATGTGTTTGACTCGAGTCTAGTCATCCATTCGTGAAATTCTTCCTCGAATTGACTTTAATTTAAAACTTAACGCAATATTAAACCAAAAACTGCGAAAAATTATTGTATATTTTCATAACTATCTTATCATTCATTCATTTGCTTCGGTTATTAAATAATTCGCTCGTTATTCGAGTGATAGTCACGTATTGACGAATCATTACTATATCTGACAATTCGCTGATCACTCCGGAGACCAAACACAGGCAACACATGAGTGAACATTAAAATTGAAATTATCATTGAAATTGAAATGTGTTCTGACGTTCGCTGAAATACGATTGACGAGTCGAGCATTTGGAGCATTCGAGCCATTTTAACATTCGAACAGTTGAACATGATCCAATTTGCAAGGTCTAGCGCACTCAACTCAATTGAGCTTGCCAACTCTCAACTCTCAATGCCGGGTCCGATCATTTAAGTCAACGCAAAATACAAAACGAGCTCAAAATCAAACCTCTTTTGGGGCTCTTTTATTGAAAATCAAATTTCATTCAAAGCGATGGAAAAATGATATTTTTTTCTGATGGAATCGAGTTTAATAATAAATGTGGAAATTGAGACTAAATTGATAAAAAAAAACTAACCAATAGATCATAGGATGGCATTGAAACTTCACCAGACATTCAATTATAACCAGTATTAGTGAAAAGCTGTCATAAAGTGAAATACAAAATTGAAAATCACTTTCTCAGGAATTCTCTGCTCTGAGTGATAATAAATAATATTAATGGAGTGACTCGTCTATACAAAGCCGAGTAATAATGGGTTTTGTCCACCGATTTGGCCAATGGTTTGCAATTTGAAGCGATTCTCACTAAAGAGGCTAATAATGAGCCGAATGTGCGATAAGCAAAACATTTGCACAACAGGTCTGAGACTCTGAGCGGTATTTAAAAGTCAAAAACCTATCAAATGATGTAATTTAATGCAATCATTCAAAGAAAGGTGTGATTAGACATCCAAAAGGTTTGATCTTTTGTTTGGCAACACTTTTCATACTATTATTAAATTCAGTTTCGGCGCAAACAAAGCCCAAACCGAACACTCTTTGAGGTCACGTCTAGATTACATCACACAAACGAACGACTCGTTTGCGAAACACTTCAAAAAACACTCTATTCGTCCAATTTATTTGCTTTGAGCCCGAGATCGTCTCAACCGCTCTTCGCTCGTCATTGTCTTAACTCAAATCTTGAAATATTTAATATAACGACTTTCGGCGGAAACTGAGCGCCAAATAATATCTCATAAAGTGTGCCATAAATTGAAAGATATGTTGGGATCAGTTGCCAGTTATCTCCACTTCAGCTCAGATATAACACAAGACATCGACCCAACGGACAGTCTATACACTCCGCACACACTCTCTAGTGATAAATACGAAATTAAATTCTCAGATATATTAGCATTTTTTGGGGTCGTATTTGATTAGACTTATATCGGGTGTAATATTCATTAGAATTATTAGTTTTTATAGCCGGCAAACAATAAATAATGAACTTCTGGTTCGCTATTTACTTATTAATAATTTATAATATTTATGATTAGTTTAATTGAACGCAAATAAATGAAAAAACAGCGGAAAATAGTGAGCGAAGGATCGAAACGTAGGATTGGATTATAGAAAGGGTTTTGCATTAACTTTAATGACAACTAAAAGGTATTTTAGAAAATAAATACCGAAAATAAAAATACTAGTGAAATATGTTTTTAAAGATTCGCTTATTTATAATACCCGTTGTGACCATTAAGTCGTGTTTTTGTTTACGCAACGAATGGCATTAAAATTAAGGCCAAACTATATGTTTAATAACAGAATCGATAGTTCACTCAATGCATAGAACGATACGAAACGGGCAATAATGAGCCCAAAAATAATGTAATGTTTATGCACTTAAATGCAGAATATTTTAACAAATATCGGGTCCTAAATGTCAGATAAGTACAAAACTTATGCAAACCATTATACAAATTACTGATATTTATGTATTTATATTATATTTTATTTTTGTCTAAACTTTTTTTCATCAATGAAGCCATCGTTTAGTTATCAAAAATGTTTGCCATAAATATCATAAGTAAAGTGTTTCACTAAATAAATAGATTCTCAAACAGAGAAGTAATTTATAGACTTTTCCGCAGAATTCAAACCAAAGAATTTTAAAATTTGTTAATTAGTTGAAAAACTTTTTGGGCGCACAAAAAAAGTCGAATCGAATCTCTCGGAACGCTTTTTTGAGGAATTTTCAATTTACGCTCTGATTATACTTATTCTGGATCTGTATTATGCCTTCGGTGGAGGACTGGCATAAAAAGATCATTACTGTTGAAGATCTAAAACCAGTTCATTAATCACAAACAAATCGAAAGGAGAGCTTATATTCACTCAGATATTGGACTCAATTTTCGGAGTGTTTTCTACGTTTTGGTCGACGTTTAGCCAAAAGGAAAAAGTAATGGATTTTAGGAGAAATTTAAATAAAATATAATACAATTTAAAGTGAAATCGCAATCGTTTATTACGTTAGACACAAACGAATGAAATTAACTTCATTTGAGGTAAAACAGGCGTTCAGTTAATTGTTGGGTTCGACGAGAAATCTCTACAATAAACAGGATAATGAACCTTAACTTGATCAGTCAGTGCAGATGATTACTTGTGGCCAAGAGAAGACACTCTCGACGACAATGGCGTCTAAACACTTGACGTGAATTGAAAGTGGCATGCTCATTTGGAGCGATCTCAACATTTCGCTCGTATAAGTCATTCCGTGCGACAAACACTCATTAAGACAACGGTTGGCGATAAACGAGGAAAATATTCAAAACTGATATAAATATTGCGACACATTCTCAGTGTTTTCTCGTCAGTCGAGCCAATGATACAAATATTTGTCAATTTTATGTTCGCTTTTGTCGTTATTCATCGTTTATTTCTTCTCATATTTTCATTTGTTTTCCGCTTAAATCGTATAACGAAATGAAGAAAAATAAGAATTCAGTCTTTGATGTGATATTAGATAAAAGTATATTAAAATTTTTGGCCAAAGAAATGCGAATTTCGTGATCGGAATACTGTTTGAATGAAATTGATATAAACGTTAAGTTTGTGTTTGCCATCAACGCTAAGGAGTATTGTTTGCCGAAGGAGTGTATTAAAAGTTTTAGTGAATTAAATTACATTTAGAATTCTGGCAATAATTTCTGAGCATCTCTTCAGTCATCCGGTTATTGATAAAGTTTGGCCGCAAATCACTTTTGACGGCTATCTGTAGGAAAAAAGGCTTTAATGTTCTCATTGAAGGCCGAGAGAAGAAAAACATATTTTGTGATAACTTATTAAATATATTGAAAATATAGAGCGAAATAGTTTTGGAATTAATTTCAGTTATTATCACAAAATATCAACATTTTTGAGCGCAAAACAAAACAAAAACTAATAATTTAATTAAACTATAATATAATTCATAATTAATGACTGATTCTAGTCTTTGCGGTAAAATATTCGCGAAAATGGAATTAATTGGCAAAATGTTTGGCATTTGAAACGCATTTGTGGGCCAATCATAGCAGACATGATATCGATATCGAACCGATCTTCGGGTCAAATGTATTCAGTCATTGATTTTAATGAAATATATCGTAGAGTCGTTGTATGGCTTGAATTGAAAGGAAGGTTTCGATACGTTTTGGATACAGCAATAAATTGATGAAATGGTGAGCACAATATGCCATTGGATGCGATCCGAGAATGAGGTCGAAAATGTAAAATTGTGGCCATAAATCATGAAAACCCAAACGCGATGGCCAACAAAAAGCAGAAGAATGAGTAAACCAAAAGTTGTAGAGAAAAATACAAAAAGAAAGCCAAATCTCGTTTCTTATGGCACTCGTCGTTACCGTTAGGACTCAAACAGAGATTCTGCAGAATAATATCCAGATATAAAAAATAAGAAAATATGAGAAAAGTTTGAATAATTTGATTCGACGATTCAAAATGTGTAGCCATTGACCGATAATGATGTGGTCTTTGGCGGAGCGGCACAAGTGTCTACGATCTAGTTATAGTCTAACTCATTTCAGGCCTCTATTGATCTGTCGATACCGTGTTATTGTTCGCCATTTATAGGCCATTACATAACGAGTGAACGAATTTGTGAGACTGAACAGCAATGAAGTTGTGATGGCGTCCGATAAAAATGAAATATCAGGTTGGGTTGGGTCTCAAAACTCAAAACTTAAAACTTGTACATCTCTTCTGATCTCAGCTCTTTCTGCTCGATTCAAAGGGTCAGTCTCT
>JAQGBE010000586.1:0-16672 GCA_034698225.1 Scheloribates latipes | reverse complement strand
TCCTTAGGCTGTCGGTATATGGCAAGATAGCCCCATGTTATGGGGCTATCTTGACATATACCGTCAGCTTAGCTTCTACTACTAATTGCAATAATCTATAGATACGTCTGAATTGCTAGTTATTTGCTTGATATTAATGACAGAAAATGCATAGAATAAAAAATTAGCCTAATTAAAATTTTAATTCAAATGGCGTGATAAGTAAATCTATGAGAATATGGCAAATTATCTAGTAATTATACAAATGCGCTCATTTCATAAATTGCCAGCTGACCTGAAATGTGTTAAATTTAGACAAGATAAATCTGTGGACATGTCCTTTGCCAGCAGAAGAGGTCGTATCAATAAATTGGCAGCAATTAGGCGATTGGCCTCCAAATGGTCTCTTCCGAGAAGAGCTATCTCTGAAGGCTTAACCCATTTTGTATATCACAAAAAGCGATCGCCAGAGCGGAGGCTATTATGGTATTCGGCGTCGGATTCGCGTTCGGATGCTTTAAATGCAGTATTAATTCAATATAATGATCGCCGGTCCGTAAAATCAGTGGAACCTCTGATCGATCGGTTTTGGGGTTAATATAAGTAGAAGTCAGAGCTCGAGTCGAGTGACACCCGATATACCAATTTGTTTGCATTTCTCTCTTCTATTTGCTGACCACATGAGTGCACAAGTGATACACATTTTCAATGCCTTTCACTAATATCTCTGTCGTGTCCTTTCAATTGCCAGTTCTGGTAATGCCCTTCGAGTTGGACTCCGATCGCACAATCCGTTGGAAGCGGAATGACTTCGCAATCGCAATCAGTATTATCTCATTTGCTTAAATCACTGTTCCGTTAGTGCAGTGGATATACAATCAGTTCATTTGGTCTAACGATTGGAGGCTCTGCTCGAGTCTCACATCACATCACAAGCAATGCATTGCTTATAAAAACCTTATTTGACAACAAAAAGAGAGCAAAAACTACTTAAGAGTTAGTTTCTTAACTGATTTCATGCTTTTGTGAAAAATTTAAATATTAATAAGCGATGAACTTTTGAAAAGACTTTAGAAAATAGTCGACTCTTCTGGTAATAAATTGGATCTAATTTTTTATAACAACTTTTTTCAGATAACTTTAATAAATGAGCGAATATTTTCTTCCTAAAGGAAAAAATATTTTAATAATAAATTATTTGCAAGAGTTATACATAATTGTGAGCATATTTGCAGATAATGGCAGCCATAGTGAGCCAACCATTAATCGTGTCGTTGATCCGAGAGCTGATACTCGGCTAATACGGCCGCCGAATATCGTGCGAACGCTCCGACACACGAATCAGTCAAACACATGGATCGCACACAATATTGAGCTCAAAGTTTTCGCCGAACAAGAGATTAATTTGTTGTATAACAACAGAAAAAGTTTCAGTTCTTCGCCGAATGCAAACCACACTTAATTAATTAGTGGAGGGTTTGGTGTCTCTAATGGTGTTTCCGAGCCATTCATTCGGCAATTTTGACGCCAAACCTATGCGTTTAAGACTGTCTGTCAGCCGAAGAGGCCGTCGATATAAATAGCGGCCAATGTTCTCATACTTTTCACATCGAACACAATCTCAATAATGGATCTGATATTCAATTATTTAAGAGAAAAAACTGTTTCGTCTTCTCATTACTGGAGTGGCAGTCATACTAAGGCCTGTTATTAGTGGGCCTAATCTTAATATAAATATCATTAGAGGTAATAAAAATCACAAATAGTATACATCAATGCAGTCCAATGTCCATAAATTGCTGGTTCCATACAAAGCGTTCGCGAGTCAACTCATTAAACAAATTATGGCATAATTCACACAAAGATTAATCGACACTAAACGGCATTACAATAAGTGTCTGATTTGTAGAGCCATTGTTCGGACCAAAACTTATCGATAACATTAGCGAAACTATTCGTTTGTTTTTCTTCTAACTCATAATGACTTATGTCTTCATAAAATAGAAAATAGATTTGGTTTTATGTATCGACTGTGCAATGATTGGAGTGATGGCCGAGCGCTGGCATATCGCACGCCATTAGCAGATCCGTATCGTATGATTGCCGGCGATCTGCTTATTATATGCGGACCGGCATTAGGATCGATGCCAAACAGTATTATAGTTACGGCAAATGGAAATCTATGCCATTCTATGCGGGCCTTCAATGCCATTCAATGCGTTCAAAATAACATAAATATCGGGATTGAGTCGAGTCGTAGGAAAGCCTAATAAAATGTTAATCTATAGTGAGATAACATTACAATCAGACAAACAATGAGACCATATGTCAAACAGTGGCTCTGATTTATGGCCATTACATCTCTGTTACATATTAGGTGTTGAGGTGTTTCCACGTCTCAACCGATCTGAGACACAATTGATGGCCCTTTCGGTCGCTCTGTTGGCCGACAGTTCGCGCAATTGGTCTGACGATCGCATCTGATATGCCTTTCGCGGCCTTTTGTCACATCTATTCAATTGAAAGTCGAAGTCTAACTCAAATCTAATTATATTTAAGATTAATTGAATTATTTGTCTGCAAAAGAGTCGCATCGAATCGCTGTTTGTGTCGCCGATGTGTGCAGTGAAGTGTCATTTAAGTCAACGTTTTATTGTGTCCTTTGATTTGCAAATTAATTAAAAATTTGCTTTAATTCCGAATACTATTGAAACAAAGCTTTTGGTTTAATCTCTGATTATAAGTGAATCCATGAAAAGTCAATTTTGATAGTTATCTCATATTTCAGTAAACAATACAACGAATCGGTTCACTGTTTGGACGGCTTGGAAGAGGAGGTCGAAGGGGCCGACGAAGACGTACTGCCCGGAGCGCTGTAATAACCAGTGCCAGAGACACTCGACCCGGGGTTCGAAGCACTGGAACTCGTATCGCGAGAGATGCGGCCGTCCATCGGTCTAATCGTGGACGCGGGCGAAGTCGACTTCTTGCCGGAAGTGCTGCCTTGCAGATAGACTAGGAAGTCATGCAATTTTGCCCAATACTCGAACACATTTCTGATATTGAAGCGGACGGACAGCCAAATGCCGAGAATGACTCCGACTGCGAACCAGAAGACGAAAACAACGAACGCCTCGAAACCGCTCATCGATTGGATTCAGTGCTACCGAACGAATAGAATTCAATCGTTATCATCGAAAGATTGTCTGAATATGATTACATTGGATGACCGATAATAAGAGATAATTGACTTCAATTGGTACTAAAACTGTTCATCTGTTGACTTATTTGAGAATATTTTAAACTGAAGTCGAAAATCGATAGACAATTAAAATTTAATTAATCTCTCGCACGAAATGTATTGGAATTCACCGAATCGTCTCATCGATTGTCAGATTGTAATTAATTGGAAACTAATTGACGAGAGATGTGTGAACTCGTGTCCAACACATCATTAATAGCACACAAACATTGGTGGCTGAGGTCTGACAGCGGATGTGCATAGAAGTGGCGATACTTTTGGCTCCAATACACAGATCTTAATTAAATTTATTTAATGGCTATAATCTCTGGTAATTAATGCCGGAAATAAATTTATTTTCCATCTCAGTGTGCGTTCCTCGCAATCGATTGCGCGAAGGCATGCGATCCACGACTGGATTCCACCGCCACTTCTGTCGCAGACCTAAACAACGCGATAAAAAAGGCGAAAACATTTATTACTGTTTGCATAACATTACGTAAAACTTAATTATAATGAAAGAGAGTGACAGCAAAAAGAGCTTCACTACTCTCCTAAAAGCAAATTCTCATTTGGAATATAAAGGATAAGACTATTAAAAGCCTTTCTCTTCTCGTCGTCTGCTTTAGATCTAATCTCTTTCTCTCCAATTGTTCGCCTATTCTGTGACACTTTGTATATAACAATAGGCGAACAAAATATTGATTCAATTCGACAGTCATTTCTCAATGAATTAGTTGTTCGCGAGTCCGACCGATTCGCTCGCCTTCGCAGACGAGCCGAACCAATACTACAGTCATATGTATGGTTCGATCGGCGGATCGACTCAAAGACAGACGAATTACTGCTTATAGACACGAGATTTGAATTATGGGATTCGCAGACAATCGCAATCAATTGCATACATTTGCTGAGAGGAGTTGCGACACACGGGAGGCCTACCATTGGCACTGCCGATGCCGTTCGCCAACAGCTGTCTTCAGTCATTACCGCTCCGATCGGCCAAACGCTTCCATACTGTCTGCAGAAGTAATAGAAGTTTATGGACAATAAGACAAGTGAGCCGTTCGATGGTCTCAAAGGACGGTCTCCGACGAGAACACACAATATTTTTTGTAATTTCTAATAGATTTTCGCTGAAAAGAGTCAATGAAAACCGGGAATCAAGTCAACCAACTCTTGACGGCACCGATGGCTCGTCTCTGCCAATGCTTCCTCTAATACGATCTGAAAGTCTTTTGTTCTCTTCTTTATTCTGTTTGTCTGTGTTTTCATTTTTCTTAATATTGTGTGAGTTCCACAAAAATAAGAGAATATATAGGAATTGCTTTTCGCCAATATTTCGCCAATATTTCACAGCTTTTGCTCTCATTTTTCTCTTCTCCCAGTTTAATATGTTTTGTTGATTATAATAATAATAGTATTCATCTGTTGTCGAGAGTCCTCCCCATCGCTCGATGACAGGCCATGAAAATCAAACACTCGGCTAATGATTTAATTTCGTTCGGCACTCGTTTGGCCTGACTTTTGATAGATTATCGCTTCGATTTGCATGGCTTGGCCTCGATTTCTGCCATTTGTTTGCTCAACGGATCCGCTCTCTGGTAGACAAATATTGTTACACAACATCTTTGACTGACATCTTTTCGATTTTAATCTTTGTCAACATTTCTCGATTCAATTTCTCCAAAACTGTGACTCCAATGAAGTGATTTCAGCGCCAATTCGTGACAATTATCCGATAGTAAGAGCTTTTGTGTCTCCGAAGGTATGTCACAAATGTCTGATTGGAAAGTGAGAACATATGACGAGAGGACACGTCCAGTCATCTAATGAAGCAGTGCTTCCAATCTCGTTAGGGCTGACATACGAAGAGTCGAAACGATTTTTTCCTTCTTGGCTAACATCTAATTCTGGTATCAGTAATGTGTGCGAAGACTGTTTCAGTGCAGTAGTGTTGGACTCGATATCTAGGAAGCACTGGTCGACGCATTCGTTGTTCATCTGTCGCTTTCACGTGTTTACTCTCCGCCTCTTCGCAGACGAAACCATTGCAATCGATTCCATATAAAAGCTGAGCCGACGCTCGCTTTGGCCAACATTTTCGGCTCACAGGTTGTCTGCAGTGGAGGTCTGACACCAGTTCTCGACACAAAACTGTTTACAACATCGCCGACAGTGCGCTCGGAGTCGGTCTCCGCCGACACGTGGTTTACATCCCTATCACTGGCAGTGATGTCTATTGAGATGTGCTTTTCATTCCTAGAGTCTAACCAAAAGAACTACACATAAAAGGATTTGACAGAAAAATAATATTACTTTCGTTTCGGCTCTAAGTCTCTATATATTTATATTACCGAAGGATTTGACGACAAAAAAGAAAAATGAGTTGATATCATGCGTCTAAGTGTCGGCCACTATTTGATGATACCATTGATTTGCTTCGAAGGTAAGCAAACCATTAGTTGTCTCACTGTTCTCTCACTAATTTAAACAGACTTTCGCACACTTTTGTCTAATTAATCACTTTCTCAGACCATTTTTTGTCAACTCTTTCTACGAAGCATTAAATACTAATTAAACTATTTTTTCTTATCCAAAGTTTTATGATCTTGTTCACAAATTACTTGAGCCTCTCAATGGATATCCTCTTTTAATGGCTTTTTAATATTCATTTCGATAGTTATTCACTATATTCTTGCAAATTATTTTTGCTGGATATCACGAAATTCATTTATATACTGATAAATAATTTTTACAAAAATTTTTAATATCGTTATAAATTGTTTTTCAAGACTCGAGTGAATTGAACGCCAAAGCGCTTCATATTCGTGATTAATTGGATTCCTTCAGACAAATGAATTATGAATTTAGAGAAATCTGTGATAAACTCTCGAGTTTTGTATAAACATTAGCTGAAGTGTTAAGGCCTGGAATGCCTAGAATAGACTAAATTATTGCTAAATTCTTTTCGGTTTAAACAAACAAAAAGATTTTGCAATCGCTTTCCACTCATTGCTATTCATGTCCGCGATATTCGCTGCAAACTAATGAGTGAACATTTAATCTAATATTTGTCGAAATTTTTGGTCCAAAGGTGTGTCACAAATGCGTTTAAGCGAAGCAATATTTGACAAAATTATTCACTGCCAGTGTTTATAGACCTGCGATCGCAGCCAAAGCACTCATTCTCTGTTCGCTAATGTCTTTGTTATCCTTTGTTTTATCTCAAAGTATATTAAAATCATAAGAATTAACATAAATATTGACTCAATATTTCATAGAAATTCGAGTTTTTGTTATCGCAATTCCTAATTCATATCAGACTCTCATTTAAACGTCAAATGATTTTTTGAATTTTTTAATTAAATTTTTTTACCCTTTTCGCGACTTATCTCTCAATTATTTATTGCCCAAAAAACTAATTAACATTTTTCCAAAATCACCACATTTTCTAAACAAAAGTCGCAAACTTTTTGCTGATTCTCTTTGGGCACAACTGTGTGTATCGTTTGCCAGACGTATCGATTGATGATCAGATGAGCTGAATTTATAGTCAATAATTGATTAATGTTTGCCAACTGTATTGGTCAATCATCTTGCCATTTTGCTATTTTCTCATGGCTTCATTGATATTCAATAATTAATGAATGGAAGCGAAACAACCGAATAATAACATCAGCGACGACATCAGCGAATGGCTGTGCGAAGAGTGGGAGAGAAAGAGCCGACACATACAACACATACAACACATACAACACATACAACACAGACGGCAAACAAACTTCTTGTTCAGTGAGACTGTGTTCTGAGCCAAAAGCGAAGGCAGTTCTGGTGGCAAAAGCAAAATATTGATTGTTAGCTATTCTGGTCTGATATTGATTTAAAGGCCAAACACAACTCATTGTGACAGTTATCGAGAGCATTATATTTTTGCCATTAGACGGAAAGTCGATTCCCGTTGTGTTATCACTCGAATTGACTCGAATTAAAAATTTGCGTTTCATTTCACATTCAGAAACATATTTTCAATGGTCTGTCAACTAATCTATTGCTTTATATTACGGCTACTAAAGAGGATGTGATGTATCGTAAACACAGTTTTCCTGTTTCTGGCGTCTAATCGGACCACAAATGAAAACTGTCTGTCAGTGTCCGTACGACAGGGCCTCACAACTGGCAGGACTGGAATGACTTGACTTTTGGGCTCCGAATAAATTGAAAATTATTATAATAATAGAATTTGACGGAACATTGGGTTTACGGCTCACTCTTTTGACGCCAACAAAACCACTGAATTTCTAATCAAATAGTTTTCTCCAATTTTTTGATGGATCGTTCGCTTCACAAGAAAATCATTTTTCGGCTCATTTTTAATTCATTTTCTTTTGTGTGGAAGAAAACTCTTTTCCATAATATGTGCGAATATACACAATATTTTTGCTGTTTATCGCAACTGATGGATGAAATTGAGGAAAACTCTTTTGATAAGTTGTCGTTCGAGACTATGAGAGTCGAACTTCAAGAGCCATCAAATGAGAGCTCGTCTTAAGTAAACTATTATTATATTTAATTTGGAGACTGAATAATAAAATAAATGCAATCAGTCTTTCCGTCCATTTATGGGATCAGACAATGAGTTCTTCGCCGAAAATTCCTTTCTCCGTCTCATACACTCTCATCTTCGCCAGTCGTGCTGAGAAAGGTCTGAATTCAAATCCACACAATTGCTAATCGAAACTGCTTTAAGGCCAACGCAGACAAGCACAGTATGAGCAAGATGGTTCTTTTATTTGACCAAGATAACGCCCACATTTACAATAAGACATTGAGTTCTAGTTTAATCAATAAAATACAAATTTAACGTTGAGATTGTGTCCACAAATCGGAGCCATAGCTCAAAGAAATGCATGATATGCTGGATGACAGCGATGGTCACAATCTTGACCATCTCTTCCCTCGAACTCAAAGGAAGAATAATGTCTTAAAAGTATATTCTTGAGAGATAGGAGCGAACAAAAGTAGAGAACATTTTTATCATTCATATCTCATTCTATATTTTTTAAAACCCGAGTCTTCACTACTTTTGAGCAAACATTCACTCAATGTATTCAATGGTTAGTCAGTAATCCAAACCACGAAATCCTCAGAGCATTGCCTATAGACTGGCCTTCACTTGATTCCCTCAATTTTCAGCTATCAATACATTGCAAGTGAGAGCCCAAGTGTCCAATATGTGGAACACTCTTCCAGTTATTCCAATCATTTCTTCGTGGAGTGAGTGATGTCTTCGAGCAGTTGTGCGGTGCAGTCAAACACATGTGACTCGAAGGCAAACACTGGCCAACACTTGGCTCTCATGAATCTCATTATAGTCACTCACGAAATGTTTGCTAAACTTATATTTAAAAAAATACCATTTAAGTCGAAAAGCAATAAAATGAAAACAAAGGGTAAAAACAATTTTTATTGCCATTTGTAATGTGTTGTATATAAAAGAAATTCACTGCAAACGGCTTTTCCTCACATCATAGCCAATATGTCTTAACAAAGAATATTCTGTGTTATTCTGCGTTTAGGCGAACCGACAGCTCAATGCGTGAACAGAACAGACATTCGCTTATTAGACCTGTTTTTTGTTAAACAACAGACACTCGAGTGAAATGAAGAGCTTTGAAAGATGGTTAGAGCCGACGACTGGCAATCATTATCAGTGACATCTAATTTTAGTTATACGTCGCGCACAACGAGCGAAGAGTATTCACTTCACTTCAATTGCAGCCATAATTAGACCGCTTTGTAATCGTTGACAACAATTTTCACATTATATTCAATTTTATTAATGAGAAACGCATAGCAAAAAACAATGGAGCGAATGGCAATTTATTTAATGACCGAGGCTAGTGTGCGCCCATCACTTCTATGTCCTGGATTGCGATCGATATTTGCATATTTGTTCAATAAAATTATCATTTTATTTGTTTTTTCTTATTAACACAATAATTGAAAGTATCGTCTGTTGGCTCCAAAATAACACTAATATTATCTAAATTTCAATTAAATTCTTTCACAAATGAATTGAAAAACAATTTTCGTGATTAAGAAGATTAATGCAAAGCAGAGCTAATTCAGTGCAAAACTACACAAATATTTTCAATTAGTTATGTTAACTGTTTTTCTGTGCGCTCCTTAAAAAATTAATTCCGATTCGTAATGATTTTTCAGTTTCAGTCCGCGATTCGCACAATATTTATACATTTATATCGTATATTGAATAATAAATAGATTAATGACCTGGCCAATTTATAGCCCGCAATCATTATAGTGTTTTATGTGGTACCTGCAGCTCATTTAACTTCAAAATTCATTTTTTGTGCTGCCACTAAACGCCTAGTTCATGCCATTTTGGTCTGCCATTTGATCGTTGATCGTGTGATGCGGACACTCATCGCCAGCCAGTTATCGATTTTTCACTTTTATATTCATTGCATTTCTGTCTAATTCAGACTCAGATAAGTTTAAAATATTTGACTCGTTCTTTGGCAAACATTTTATTAGTTGACAGCCATTGATAAACATTTATATTTAAAACTTATATATTTTATTCAATGGAAACGAGAGCTGAGAGACGAGAGAAAGCATTCCATCGATTCATTTGAAATATCGTTTGGTTTTCGGTCTCCGACTTAGCTTCAGAGGAATGTCTTATGAAATGCATTCTCTATTCTGGTGTCTAATACACTAAAAGCCTCAGAAATTAATATATTGTCGAAGAGAGTCATGAATTTTGTTTTGAATTTATTTGTTTAGTCTTATATATGGGCACAAAAAAGCTTTTTCCAGATTCTAAAAATACCTAAAATTTTAGTCCGGCTTTACTGGTGTCGTGGTTTCGAACGCCTCTTCACGCACTCAGTGCACAAGACTTACGGCACAAGACATTTGTGTCCAGAGATGCATATTATTGTCGCAAAGCATTTGAGTCCAAACCCATCGCAATCACTCAGATGTGAACAGTAGTGCACTTCTATTGACCAAAATCTTTGCCAAATGTCTAACATTTCCGTAAACGTTGTGTTCGTCTATAAAAATGCCGAAAGACTTGTCTATTGTGTGGCACAGACTGAGACACATAATCAGGTCCAGTGTTGTATCACATTATCCTCACGTGTTTGCCATCATTACAGGTCTTCTATACACGTCTTGTATTAAAATACTCCGCCATTCGATCCCACGTATGGTCGACGCCAGCAATACCTCGGAGCTGACACTCGACTGCGAGTATGTCTACGACGCCAACGATCTGATGCTTGTCATCAAATGGTTTCACAACAACTCTCCCGAACCCATCTATCAGTGGATCCCCGACCGAGACGTCAGGTTCGTCGGCGAACTGCTCAAGTCTAAGATCGACTGGAACTGGACGGTCAACCCCAACGATATCTATTCCAAGTTCCGGGCGCTGAAGATCCGGCACAACATCACAGTCGACCTGAACGGCAACTTTTCGTGTGTGGTGTCCTCACTGGCCGGTCAGGACGCGAGAACCGGCCAAATGGTGGTCTACGGTATGTCTTTGTGCAGTCAGTGCTCGCAAAACATAAATATGATTTGAGATTACAGTAAAAGTACGGAACAAAAGTCATTTAACGGTCTGTTTCGGTCTCTTTATGTTCGATAAATCAGATGAGAGAGGCAATGACCAAGCTGATATGGCAGCAGACCTGCTCAGACCTGCTCATAACTACTCAGACTAGCTGAGTCGCCTGTTCTCGCTCAAAGTGATGTATTAAAAGAGCATTCAGGACCGGATTATTGGACTCGCTTTAACAAAGCCTTTGGAAACTACTCTCTCGTGTATTCCATTGCGAAGAGTACTTAAATAGCATTTTTTGACTTAAAATATCGCCGCTTTCGTCGACCTATGATCACAATAATAATTTCCTCCAGGAATTAATTATTTTCCTCTGTTTTCATTTCCAAGTCATTCTATCCGTTATGCATAATATTTGTGTATATTTTTTTGTGAAAAACTACTTCTTTTACTCACAATTTTATTCTTCTCCGCAATTCAGATGAATGTGAAAAATGATATTCAGTTTGGAATCGTTTTGTTTTTGCAGAGAAAAGAGTTTTCAGCGAACAGTCGGTTCTGTAATTCAGGTCTAACCCTAGCGAACCATTCGAGTCCTGTATTTACTGAGCATTTCATTTCATTTCAGTGTCTTTTATTCAGATACTGTAGGAATGGATCTCTTATTTTGCAATAAATTTGTTTTTTCTTTCTCACAAACCTTTATATAATATATTTGTCTATATTTTTAGTCAAAATGTATAATAAATTCTGTTTTCTCTCGATCGCTAACTCCAGAGGAAATTCAAGACTGATTTATATTCAAGTCATACACAAATGCAAAACAATATTATTTCAAATAAGAATGAGCTTTCGCCTCAAAACCTGAGCCCAAACAGTCATAATTTGTCTCACTCTATGTCTTCGGCTGTCTCTTCCCGAACAGTGCCGCCGCAGTCGTTCGACTTCAACTTCACCGAAGTGGCCGTCGGCGAGAGGAACCTCGAGTGCGCTGCCAAAGGGGTATATCCCAGGCCTTTACTCACACTGTCGGAGCAGACGACCAATAGCTCAAACTTCCACGTCTTTCCCAAAGTGGATGTCATAACCCATCAAAACAATGGTGAGTCTGACAACAACTCGTTGACATCACGTGTGACACCATTTGTCTCCGCATTGTCTCATCAGATACCCAGTACTTCGACGCCAGTCTGCGACACACGCCGTCATCACACGTCGGGACAGTGTTTGAATGCAAACTCGAAATTCCGTCAACGAATTACATTCGGAGAAAGAGAATCAAAATATTTTTTCCGTCGAGTGAGTAATACCCCGAACACTACTGTTGTCGAGTGCACTACTGTTTGGCCTCAATGCCAGCCAACCCGAGCTCAGCCAAAAGGCTTGTGTCGGCACAAAATCAAATTAGCACTTATGGCCTGCACTCGATCTCAACTGTTTGGCTCTGTTTTTGCCTTTTATGACAAGTTTTGGGCACTTTTTCATTGATATGCATAATATTATAGTATTTTTTAGACCAAAAGTGCCAAAACTTTACTACAAATTAAACGAATGAATACATTAAGTGCTGAAAAGCGGAAAATTCTCGCCATTCGTGTGCATTACATACGAAATGTTGGGCTTTTAAACCAGTTATTAGAACTGTTTTTAGCGACAAATTATCCGATTTCTATGAATATTCAAATTGCGGGTTATATTAATGTATAATTCGATTCACAATTCTTCGCTTTAATTCAATTTTCAGATTAAATATCGATTTTGTAATCAAATTAAATTCAAAAAATTTCAATACAGAAAAGTTGGAAACTGTGCTCATATCGAATATTAGCGCCAATGTGCAAGATGATACAATGTTGGCCGCAATTGGCGAATTCCAGAGCGTTGTTATCGTTTAGCGAAACTATTTTTCTCACATTTTCCGATAAATTACTCATTTTATTGATCTATTCTTGGCTTCAATTTGTCAGACGATATTCCGTTAGTAATTATTAGTATTTAGGATTACATTAACTGTTTTTTTCGCTTCACATTTCTCGCCCAACACTACAGACGATGAATTGATTTTGAAATTAAACTCGGAATTCAAATCAGAGACTGAGAACTGAGAGGAACTTTGATTGCCATAAATGAGATGCGAATGCAAAGGCTGTGAAACGATATTTATTTTGCAATCAAAAAACTAATGGTTTTGTTTGAAAATTAATGTTAATTTAGTGGCCCATCGGAGGAGCGGCTGAGACGCCGAGAGTTAATAACAAAAGTCTCTGTAGTTTTTAGCAAATAGTGACAAGTAATTAATGAGTTAGCAAATTGACGCTCAAATCTCATTAAACCGACCCTTTTTTGCCGCTCTTCTCCTCATTTCTATTGTCTTTTTATTGTATTCTTTCTGATTAAAAAATCGATTTAATTATATGTTCTCTGATTGTGAGGCGAGAAGAAGGAGTGGAGTTAGAAGTCATAAGACATAAGACAAGAGTCGACGGCGAGAGATAGCAATTGTGGAGAAAGTGTTTGATTTGAACTTATTTTGCTCTAAGAAATAATTTTAGCGATTCGTTAGACGACTGTCTGTTAGACTTCTCTCTGTCTCTCTTATCACGAATCGAATGCAAGAGCGAAGAGAATATTGAATGAGCTTTGGAGACAAAACGGGACTACAGTTTGCACACAAATCTATTGTCTGTAAATAAATTGAATTAAAAATTTTGCTCTCATTTATATCGCTCTTCCATTCGCCTCCAGATATGACTCGATTCGGTCGTTTCGATCGATTGCATCCGAATATTAATTGGCGTCAAAACAATTAAAAACATGTTATCTGGAGATAGACCACAAACACGAGGCATACAGAGAGAGTCACTCCGTTTTGCTAGTTATGAAAGATTACCAAAATTATACGAAACGATTAAATATTAAACAAAATTAGTATTTTGTTTATTGGTTGCGATCATTACATGACTGCAAGTCTATTATCAAAATGTTATTATGATTGCGAAAGTCTATGAAATTTGTTGTTCTTCTTGTTTATCGCCATTAAGTGGAGCCAAACGACAGCGAACGGCAACAGAAATATTAGATGGAAGTGGAGGTACAGTGAAGTGAGGCTGAGGTACGCCTAAAATCAATTGCGGGAAAAATTAAAGTTTCGCTCACTTTTGCTCTCAGTCTATATGTCTGGCGATAAAAGCGATTTTCATTTGGAATAATAGCTTATTCTAAGAGTTTTCGTATAGAAGTAACTGTTAGTTATGGTTGGGAATGGAATAATAGAATATCTCTGTTCGAGCCCACCATATGATGGACTGAGCGGTGCGACGGCACTAATGGCTCATTTGATTCGATGCCGGCATTTAATCTATTTTGATATCTAGTCAGTAGTTCTCAACAATCGGCAAACTTATTGGTTATGCACAACCATTTCAAGCCATTTCTCTCCCCTTTCTCTTTAGGCTATGTGTCTGTGGGCTCGACGACTGCCGCGAAGACGATGTCATTGCAATCGTTTGTTATATCGCTTCTGATTTTATTGCCACAACTGGTGAACGCTTTCGTCGATAATATGGAAATTATTTTCTGAGCAAAAAGGCCTTCGAATTATGTGACCAACGATAATGAGAGTCGGAATCACTGAAGAATGCCAATAGTGAACGAAGAAAGGCGTTTATTAACGATTCGTGTGTTTTGTTGTTTTGAGAACCAAATTCTTGTATATAATAAGCAAATAATTTGCAGATAAATATCGATAAAAAATGTTTTGATAAAAGACGAGTATAAATATCGGACGAAGACGTTGAACAGACCTCTCGGATAGTGATGGCCATAATCGGCGGGACCTGTGCTTAACTCAAATTTCATTACCTTTTTAAAAATCAATTTGTATTTCGCTGAAAGTGTTTGAAAGCGAAATATGGTTTGAGTCTGAGTACAAAAATTAGTTATGTTTTTGTTGGTTGCGGTGATCAGTGAACGGAATGAACGGAACAGTTCTGTTGGGGTTGTTCTCAGCAATCGGTTTGCTTTGGATTCGGTTTACTTAAGCGTGTTTGAGGTGGTCTGAGGACCAGATGATGGCCATCATTACTCTTAAGTGCTTTCCTTTATACTAAACCAGAAACTATTTGTCAGTCAATTGTGTTAATGACTGTTATATGAAAAGAATTTTTGCGATTTATATATTAGTTGAATAATAAATGTCAATAAAAGTCATTCTGTTTTTATAACAAATGTTAAGAAATATATACAAAACTATTGTAAATAAATCGATAAAATAAAAGTAATTAATTGTAAAGCAAACAAACTTTTTAATTAATCGTGTCTTCAGATGTCAATAGACATTGCGTTCAAACGTTTTCTTTCCGAATGCAGTCTTGAGTTTCATTTAGTGAAATGTATTTGGTTTTTGATATTTTATACTCTCTTCCAAAGGATTTTCATTAAAAGGTCAGTCCGGAGAAGAAGTCTTTCGTTTTCTTGTTATTCGATATCAATTCAGAGCACAACTGATTCAATATTAAAGAGACGACAATCAATGGACTCGAGAGGAGAGACGGGGAGGCGAACAATGGACAGGAGGACAGACCAAAGCAGACACAGACAGCCGGTTGTGTCCACTGAATTAAACGAATGCCAAACTTGTGCTGACTTTAGAATAGTTTTTCGTTAACAGAACATAAGAGAGAAAAAATGTGATGAAAAATATCGTCTCGACTGCGCCCACCATTAGTTTTCGTCATTTGGATGGCGTTAAGGTTTAATAGGACGGCCGCTGATAAGAAAAAAGTCACTCTTCTCTGTCTTCTGGCGTCCTTCGGGTCAGACTCTGCTCGCTCGACATCATTCATCGATCATTTGCACGTCAATGACATCTCAATATAAAAACACTTTTTCGTGTATTTATTTAATGTAATATATCGTCAAAATGTATATCAACTCATATAATAGAGACGAAGTCGAGCGCAGAATAAATGAGAGAATTTCGTTGCGTTGGCTCTTCTCTGGCGATAAACTTATCGGTTTTGTCCGCTCTTTTCACTCCAGTCCTGATTAAATTGGAAATTGTGAGCGCAAACCAAAACATTGAGTTTGGTTTTATGTCTCATCAAAATTTCATGTCTAAACGATTTTCACTACAGATTTTAAAAATTGACCTTTTCTTGGATGAGACGTGCAGTGGAGTGCAGGCACTCTATCGGTTCGCTTACGGTTGGGTTCGCTTGACTCGAAGTTTTAAAGTAATCACTGAAATAACGTCTAATTCTTTAACAACTAATTGATTGATAAATTCATTTATTAGAGTAGTCTTCGGCTATCGATCAAAAGCGTCGATCGGCTGTTGGGCTCCGACTGCGAGCCAACAGTGATTACACGGTATGGAAGAGCGCGGATGAGGTCATCAGCCGAGGCCTAATCGCGGCCATCAATCGCCAATCGCGTTGATCTCGCTTTTAATAAGTTAGCTAATCGTCAAACACAACCCCAAAGTCAATAATATCTCGGCTATCGATCGCCAAATATTTATTTGTCTGACGATCTAAGCGTCAAATTAATGGTCACTACAAATGTGGTCACAATATCTCGGATATAATTTATCTGTCATATCAACAATCGCTCCAACAATTCGTGATCTGAAATATTTCGCTTAATTCCGGGTTTTGCGGATCAGATATGGGATTCCATTCGGAACTCTATTACTGTTATAAAAGTCCGCAGAAAAATGGGCTAAAAATAAAAGCACAAGAAATATATTTTTCAGAAACATAGAGAATAAGAGTCTTTCGGATCTAATAATGTAAAACCAATTCTATTCGACAGTGATTTGTATCGAAGCCTCGAAGCGAATCATTTCCTATAATATT
>JAQGBE010000585.1:0-16672 GCA_034698225.1 Scheloribates latipes | reverse complement strand
AAAACTAATCGGGATTCTACGGTATTCTTACTAAATTCAAATTCGAATTCAAATTCACAATATATCTTATTTACAAACGCCTCCAATATATAAATATTGCCCAAACCTATTCAACAACGACATACACGAATCCCTTCCTCAAACAAACATCTTTTCAATTCTCGAATTATTCTGCAGATATACAGTTGTATAGAGATTATAGTCTCACAACTGGAGGACTCATTTAGACAGCGGTCTATTCAATGCCTGAGGCGAGACATAAACCGAATCGATTTGAATCGACAAAAAATCATTCAAAAAAGTCAATTGTAATCTCAATGACTTACAGTGCAGCAGATATTCGTAATGTTATTCGCAAGGAATGTTCCTTCACTATCGTCATAGACAAGGAGATTTATCCAACCACTGTCTTCACTGTTGAGCCGATGCCTGAAGAATGCCTGAAGAATGTCATTTAATTTGTTTATCAAATTCGGTTTAGACTTCGCGGACAATCTCGATGTGTATTCAAAGTCGAACCATAACTCGCGAATTGTGCCCAACATTGCAATTATCGGTTCTAAACATCAAATAATGATTATAATGGAAATTAAAAATTATTTTTCATTATTACTGTCACTGGGAATGCATTTTCATAAAATTCTGAAAATATTTAGCATAAAAGAAAAGCTCAAAATTCATCACTAATTCATTTTTAAAGTGCTTTACCACAGGGGAGCGCAAAGTGGGCGCGATTGGCAAACTTTCAATTGATTGCTTGGCAAAATATACAATAGATTTGAAACAATCCTCAAACAATAGCGACATTCGTAATGTCCTAGAGCTCTTTCCAAAAGAAATATTGAGAAACCTCTCGAGTCAATACAAATGATCCACAAAAGTGAATAACAAACCATTAATTTTGGTGAAGAATAGTTTGACTGCAATTGGTTTTTGGTTCGCCATTCGTCATCCCTGGTTAAATGTCAAACTCCATTAAGTAATTATTTATTTATTAATCCTAAGAAAAATTAGAAAAAATATTATAAACCAGAATTAATGACCAAATTAGCCCCGAAAATGTGCTTGGGCAAATGCTGCGACAACATAGTTCGCGTACAATATTTTGGTTTTACTTCAGGCAAATCTAAAATTCATTTTGAGTATTATTTGGTTTAAAAAAATTCTCGATATATCTCGAAAATTGAATTTCAAGAATCGGTGCTTAGACTGCATTGAAATTCGTTTCTCGAAGACTAAGACGTTTTCCGTTTGGATTCGAGACTCGAAAACTGATTGGAAGTGAATTTGAATATATTTTTAATGTTTGTTTGCATCGCATTCTTCAGCGGAGGCTTACATCGGATTCTATATTTCGACACAACTTTCATACCATTCATAGATAGATTTGTAAGTGTCTGAACAGGAAAAATAACACGAAGATGCGTCGATGGCCTCAATACAACTCGAACATATGCGCCAACATGGCCAAATGAACAAGTTTATTCTATTAGAAACGCATAGAATTGCATATTTTCCAAACTATTTCACTCAATGGCCTTATTTCACAACTAATCTCTGGATTTCGTCATCGATTGGTGACAACTATCCACTAGTTATTGAATCGGACGATCACTTACACCAAGAGTTGTGAAATAATTTGCCGTTCGGTAGGAAATTGGGAGCAAAACAAGTATTTCTTTAAACAAATAGCATTTTATTGAATGATAATCGCAGAGATGTAGACAAAGAGGACATCAATTCGAAGACATTTGTATGTATTGTGTGTTTAAATTAGACTCAAATGAATGTCGAGAAGTGTTTTACAAAAAGATATTAGAAGAGAAGCTAAAGAAAAGCCTACGCTTTGTGTAGAAAAGACAATACGATATTAGATTAGACTTTACTTACGATTACATTTGGCTATACATCGGAATCAGACGTTTGACTGGAATTTAGACTCCATTTCATCGCCTCTTTTATTTCGATAATAAACAACAGATATAATACTTAAACCGTATTTACTTTCGAATTTATATATAGTTTTTGTATAATTAAATAATTAAATATTTATAATAATAGTAATAATAATAACTCTTTTTTCTCTCCATATTTACTGTAATATAAAGTCACATAACTTTCCGATAAGTAATGATAATTTGCAAAAAGATATTTATTTCCCTCAAAACACGAGTTTGTGAGCGATCGGCGACGGATTCGGTCGATCACTTGCCGGGTCCTCCCAAGAACTCACTGCCCCTCGGGTTGGATATGTCGAAGAAGCCGCTGGAGAGACGGACCGGTCGCTGGAACGAAGAGGTCAGGTATTCGGACAGCTTTTTGGCCAGGAAGTAGCTAGGTGTGATCGTGCCGCCCATCTTCCTCTTGCCCGGTCCGCCCAAGAACTCGGACAACCGTTTTCCGGGTCCGCCGAGAAATTCAGACAAACGTTTGCTGTTTTGAGAGCCATAGATATCGGATTCGCTTTCGTCCACTAAATTGGTTTCGTTTTGGAGTAAAACAATGTTTGAAATAATTTTTTGGAGAAATTCGAGAATCGATTCTACAAATTGACAAACGACTAAAAGACTAAGGTTTTGGTCAAAACAATTTTCAAATGACCCGACTATTAGTGAGCGCAAGCAATTGCTTCGATTGCTCGTCCAATCAGATGAAAATCATTTGGGATTTGTTACTACGACTAACTCTACGACTACTAAATTGCTAGTCTAGTTGACATTGACATTAACATTGATAATTAGTTTAAAGTTTACAATTAAAACTTACTTTTAATGAGAAATTTCGTTTAGCAATAGATTTGAGACATGATTTAGACCTAAGAGCGAAATCGGTTGACATTTAGCGCCCAAATTAGTTGAGTGTTAATTACAAATTTAAAAATCGCGACCACTCGGGGCGTGCCTTCTCCGGCGGCCCAAGAACTCGGAGCCCATCTTCTTTACTTGCTGGTACATGTCAGCTCTTTTGCCTAAGAACTCGGAACCCATTCGCTTGCCTGAAGACAATGTTTATTCTTTAGTCTTAGTTTAGTTCAGTTTAAGTGTCGACCGCAGAGACAAACGGGTCGGACATCGGGTGCACTGATTGGCGCCAATCACCGAATGTCTTAATTAACTCAATTATAACTTAATTTTTGATTTAGTTCTTGATTAATGACAATTACGAAGTAAAAACTAAACTAAATGAATGGCAAATTGAATGATAGCTAAAAATAGTGTCGAAATCAGCACATAATTAGTGAAATTTAGATATTTTAGATAATTAGTTGACTCGATAATTGAGTCCAACATCGATGTCGAGCCCCGTTTGGCTTTGTCTCCACTGTTTAGCGATTAGTTTAGCGTTCAGTGCGAGTCCTTTGTGGGACACATACCCAAGAATTCGCTTCCTTTCAGTCTTTTATTCAAATGATGGATTAGTCCGTAATATTTAGGATTAATTCTGAGGCCATAGAGAGCGGGGTTATTCGAAGTGTCAAACTCGTCGTCGTCGGAGCCGTCGTTTAGATGCGAATTTAAACTCTCATCGAATTCTGATTGGCGTTTAGTAAATGATTTAATTCGTTATTTAGTTTGTTTTTAATAAGAAATTAATGTTATATTAGTCTAATATCGACCAATGATTTTCGATCGTCACTCATTTGATTGTAATTACAAGAGCAACAAAAAATAGCTAAATTGCTTATTAATTGGCAATCAATTTGAATTAATGGCCATTGAATTACTGGTTTATCACCTGATTTGTATCGAAACCCATTAAATATCAAGCAATTTATGCGCTATAAGTGCGCTTTTGATTCTTTTCACTGGTTTAGTAGCTTTTCTGTCCTTTAACATTATCAAGTTGAGCTTCAACTTTGATAATAATGGTCGTCAAATCAGAATAATTACCACGATTCTTGCATTCGACAATTTCTAAGATAATCTTGTTATTACAAGTTTATGTAAACTATGATTTTGTACTTTTGTATGTAAATAAATAACATTTTGAGGACAAATTAGATTAAAATTTTGTCCAAAACTTATTCTAAAGACAAACTAACTTGTTAGCTTGTTAAAATTTTTGATTCTTTGTCAGCATTTGTAAACATTTTTACGAAAGACAAATCGATCGGTTGTTACCGAAGAGATTGGCAATAATACTCTATAAAAGTATGTAATCATGGCTTTAGAGAAAGATGAAGATTTATTCAGTCAACAAGATACTTTGTCGAGTAGGGAAATCTCTTGGTAATAAATGGAACTGGTAATACTACTATTCTATTATCATTCCATTTGAGCCAACGCGTAAATGTGTGTCAATTCCAATGTTTGTTTCAAGTCTAATAACAGCGGAATTGCCTTGCCACTCTTTACAATGCTAACTCTTCTCAATATTCTCGAATACCAGGATGTTTGGTGTAAGAGACAAAAGATATCCCGTTCGCCATTTCACTTAATAAATCGTTTCTACACTTTACTAGACAGTATATATCACTTTTCACTATGTATGGCGACATTCAGGTCAGAAAAGCTTTCAGAACATGAAGAAGGCATCAGTTCCTTGTTCCTAAATCAGTGTCGTGAACAAAATAACGATCAAGCTACATCTTTACAAAGATGTGCATCACTCCCAAAATAGCCAATGATGTTTTAAGCCCACTATTGGCACCCCTTTGTACACTATTCAATACAATACAGGTTTCTTTTCAGAACGCCCGCCAACTGAGATCAGTCGGGAGTAATCTTACAATTCATTCGTTTCCTCACTCATTGAATTAACAATAATCGAGACATCAGACAAATTCACTAAATTATTGCCAAATGATAGCTCAGTTTACTATTTCATAGAATTATTATAAACTTGATTTTTAGATAGTGTTGAAATTAAACTAACACTATTAAAGATAGGAGAAACATCTCCTTGAAAATATCTGGATAAATTCTATTTAATTTTTTCCAATTATAACAAATTATTGTGCTATAAATCTATGCTTCGCTGTAATGGCTTTGAGTTTGTTATATAAACCTCAAACTAATAACTAAATTATTACACAAAACGAGTCTAAGTTTAAGGCAAAACATGTGTTAACAACAAATTTCCCTCAAATTAATCTCACAAGAAAAATGTTATCGACTCAAATCGTGATGGCTAAGTTCAAAAATGAACAAAATTTCGAACGAAAAGACGATTAATATAAGAAATTATCGAATGTGAGCATGCTAATTTCGTGAAGGTTCAGTTTCAACTGGCCTTCAGTTCACTTAATTCACTATATCTGCGATGATATCACCCGAAAAGCATGTGACGGATCACTCGCATGAGTGGAAAGTGACTTGGTCACTGGCTTGGACACTTACCATGTTCCGTTGGCAGAGCATTGGCGACGAGAACGATGGCCAGGAGTGCCATCCAGAGTAAAATGCTATTGAAATTCCTAACGTATGACAATTCCATTGTTTAGTGAACTCGTTCTCAGCCCTAAAGTAAAGTTGCGTTCAGTAAGTGATTCACAATATCTTTGAAATGCAGATCAAAGACAAACTCAAAGAGATTTCAATAGAGAGCGGCAAACAATAAACTATACATAACTTGCGAGGAATCAACTGTTCGGTCAATAGAGTCCACACTTAATGACAATTAGTCGACACTCGTATTCCTCCGGTGATTGGCGATCACTAAAACATGCAAGAGTTGGACCGTTCGGACGACTGAACAGAATTCTTGCCGTTTATAGGTATACATAGGTGTAAGACAACAGCCAAGAGCGCGAATGTCAGGCGCGGCCGACGGTCGCTCCGATTCTGTGCCGTCGGTGCGCTAGTGCTGGCAATCCGTGCGATCCTTATCTCCGGTCGAGTAAAACCGATTTCGACACACACTCGACAACAGACAGTCCGGAACCCACCACACGTTGGGGGCGGCTCTGGACCAGCGATGGGCAACCGATGCCCTTCTCTGGTCTCAACGCCTCTGAATGTTTGATCAGAAATAAAGGATTCATATGGTGACTGAACTGGCTTATAAACTCTCTGCTTTTGAACATGTTTTTAAAGTAAACTAGTATATTTGTTCTGTTCCGATTTTAAAATTAAAATTTAAACTTGGTCAATTCATTGATATCCCATTCTTAGCAATTTCGTTGACGAGTTTTACAGAAAACAGATGGAAATAGTGGTCAATTGGGATCAACTAATGAAGTTCTACACTACAAAAAAAAAGATCAAGAACAAAGAATCTGAGAAATCCTTGACCAAGATTGTGATCAGCCGTTTGTTTCCCATCCCTGAAAACTGAAATAATATTATTTACGCTCATCTCATGATTAGCACAATCGAGGGTCATATGAAAGGTCGGCGATTGCTCTTCAAAATGTGACGCTTTATCCCTCGATAGCCCAAAATAATACCACATTTGACATTAATTTAGAGCAATATTTAACAAATGAATTCAATTTAGTTTCAGATGAAACGTCCGAAACGACTCACCGATAAGTACTCAACAAAACGAGTGCTTTCGTCACAAAACAAATAAAACAAAGGAAAACCTAATAATGATTACAATTGAAAGCTTATAATAACGTGATTTAGTTTTTTATATGCACTCAAACTTAATTTACCTGCACTTCAATATCCATTTTGATTGAAAGCTTTTTCCCATTTTCGCTCAAATTATCGGTTAATCGCATAGTATTATCGTTTTGGTCGATCAGACGCTTCGGTCTGTCATTCATATAACTATATTATAGCCATTAATATGTTTTAATCTCAGATTAATTTCACTCTATATATGCGAAGTCTGTGACAAAACATAATTACCACCGAATTCGCCGCTAATTCTCAATCGGAGTGACTGTTATTCAACCGGCAGAAGCTTTTTTGACATATTTTTCAGACATTTTTGAAATATTAGAGGATTCTGAACATGCTAATTGTTATTGATTAGCATGTTTTTTTTATCAGAGAACCATCAGTTCATTTAAATAAATCGTTGATCACTGAGTTATTTGATAATTAGCTGACAATTATATCAGATCTACAAATGAATGGTAACGAGAGATAAAAACATAGTTTAACAAAAACATTAAACAAAAACGTTCGAAGCATACACAAAGGCGCCAATGGTGTCACCATGGTCATCATTACTGTTGATGTATCTTGTTAAATAACTAATTAAGTGCTAATCATAAGTGTGATAATAGTGTTATACCCGTTGATCGTTAAATATTTGCTCTTTTTGTGGAAAATATTTTTGTTTTTGATGTTTTCAAACGATCAGTCGATAAGAATATTGTCTGAAAATGTTTTCTACAATTCAGTGATAAGTCATTCAATTTTTGACATTTCAAACGAAACATTTTTCAATTGTGAAACGCTTTTGATTTTTGCCAGTGCTTTAAAGCGAGCATTAATGCTCTGAAAGGAACTATAGATATCTCAAAGGAGTTCATTATTAAATTTTAATATCATGGGAAACATTTGCCAAGACTATTTTAGGGACATTTTATTGGCCAATATCTAAATTTAGGTTAACAAACCAAGGTATAATGGCGATATATCAAATAAAAGGTACTTTTATAGCGTCAAGATATGTATATTTTGCTATATGTGCTCATTTAATTCACAATTAGCATGCTAATATTGTCAAAATGTCAGCTAAATTCAGCAAACTCTTATTTTTACTTCATCTAGTATTAAATTAATTGTATAATTCGCAGGAAAATGTAGATAAATAAAGATAAAATAATTTTAATTAAATTTTAATTAAATAAGAAAAAAGTTGATTAATTTGCCAAATATGCGAATGTGTGAGAATCGAGCGACAATTTCATTTAATTAGCCATGGCCGACTTGTCGCTAGTTCCAATTTGGTCTAATTGTGATCTAGATCATCATCTGATGCTTAATTTCATCCCTACATAATAATAATACTAAAACTTTCGCTTTTCCTTAATTTATTTTTGTGTCCGATTGATATAGAATTGTGATTCCAGTTGAGAGTCCAGTTTGAGACCAGACATCAAAAGCAAACTCAAAGCAAACTCGAGATTCCCTTCGGTTGCGAGGGTTTCCATAAGAGTGCCGCTAATTATCGCCAATTATAGCCTATAATCGGCGCTATAAGTGTCATGAGTTGCCGCTCACCGCTCCGATCTGGCCCGAGTCCAGTAGATCTGCACTGGATCTGGCTCAATCTCGTTCCTATCTTTGGTATCTTGCTTGAAAACTCAATAAACAGTTCACTTGAGATATAAGTGGTGTAACCAAAGCTAATTGAGTGCCCCATTTGTCTGTCATTTGTCTCAGACGAACAACAATTAGTATCTCTATCGATGACTCCAATGACACATTTGAACCCCATTTGTGTCTTTGGTGTTAAATATATGGCAAATGTTTGCCCAAAACGATAATATTGTTTATAAACGAAGCGAAAGTCGTAATTGAGATAAACGGGTATTCAGTTTGTCGTCAGTTGGCTATTGTCGGCGAGTCATTGACTGAATCAGTAATGCCTGTCCGCTATTAATAGCTTTCTAGAAGGACCATGTCACTTCTTGCTCCAATTTGGATGTCATTGGTAATGGCGCTGTTAATAATAGACAAGACAAGACAAGATCACTTCCATCGTTAGCTTTATTACTGCCAAATCATCCGTTGATTCAGTAGTAGAAACTATCGATGACCTACATTACAATTGGACAGCTCTTTATTGACCAAGCTCTTTTCGCCACTAATTAATAACGCTATTATAAAACTTGCAATTTTAAGGACATTTTAAAGCAAACATTTTAGACTTTTCCGAAAACTGCCCGCAAATTACTAGACATAAACATTTTCGATCTGTCACTCGGCCCACACCTGACCGACACTCGGGTTCGCTCATTGGCTGAAATGCGCGAACAGTGTGTCGTTTTATTTAATGGCAATTGAACTAAACTTCAAGACCAAGATGTTGTAGCCATTCAGCTAAAACTAACAATAACTAATAGACAAGTCTATCCATACTGTTTATTGTTATTAATTTATTGTGTTTACTCTAATAAACTTTTATTGGTGATTGGCAAAGAGGAAAACTTTAACTTGCTTTTACTACTTGGATATTTTTGCCTGGAATCTACCAAAGTTGCCATTAATAGCATATCTCTAACAGCAAAAAGCCATGTCTGCGATTGAATAAGGTCACCAATGAATTAATCAGGCGTGTGATCTTGCACTTTTTGTTTTGCTTAGGAATCCAAAGTATTTATGGCTCATTGAGAGAAAATTGTTTTCTTGTCGTTCTCTATATTAATAAATCATTTGCTCATTGAATACGGCCTTTGAGTGCATTCAATAAATTAAAATGCGGTTCGGATTACACGTGTAGTGAATGTGAGAAAGCATAACAACAAAACATAAGACAACACAAGAAGTTCACTGATAAAAGTCATACGAATGCAGTTCTGTGTTAGCGATGGCCAAAGATGTGGACCAAAGTCTGCGATAAGAATCAGCGACCGAATAGTCAGTAGTGATTCCCGAATACGATTTGAGTTTTTCTAGAGATTGTCGTTTTGAATAAACATATAATTTTTAGGGAAAATTTTGTTCACATTTCTGCGTAAAACACGCGAATACCAGATATGTCTCACACTTTGAAAGGTTACGTCAAAGTTGTTGTGATGCGAGAGCTCATTAAAAATGGATCAAATGCTAGATCATTGCTAGACTAGACTCGTGGCAAACATTGTATAATAAGTTGACTCAACACAAAAAAAAATTCTCGAAAATATTATCAAATTAATGTAATTTATTCAAAAATTGGTTCATTTGTTTGCCCACGAGTTCTATAATTATATCTAATATGAAATTCAAACCCAAAAACTAATTAATTCAGAAACTAATTTGTTTTATAATTTGAGTGAAAATTTAATTTCTTTATAAAGATTTAATAAAAAGTCTGGCGACGAGAAGATAATAAAGTTTATTATGAGTTTTAATTAGAATTTAATTAAAATATATAAATTCTAAACAATTCTTATTATCACTATTTATGGTAAACATAATTCAAATGATATAATCGTTTTCGAGCGTCAGATCGCCAGAAATATTCAGTTCCAACTGGTTTTTCCTACGAACGACACCAACAATAACTTTATTGGCCGTAAAATTGACTTAAATTCAGCTAAATTCAGCTAGATCAATATTGAATTACTGCACACAGTCGCCAAATAGATTGATTTCTATCGGCAAACAGCCATGCTCAATTCAAATCAATTGGCGTTCAATTGTTCGCTTCAATTGCCTATTGTATAGCAACACGAGTATGAATAACAAGGAAGTCCTCTATGCAGACGATTATTATTTTTTATCGTTACATCACATAAACATCTTGGCAAATAATCTCCTTAATACCAACTAATCAAGCTCAATTTAAAAACCGAGAGCACGTGTAGCCTTCATGAGAAACACAGATTGCAGGCAACAACTTGTGTTACAATAATTATTAATTGACTCAAATTGTTATTTAATATATTTATTTTAATCAACGTTTAGTTTTCATTGATTTTCTGATACATTTTTAAAGGGCTTGTCCGACATGTTTGTCGTGATCTGGCAATTAAATGAATGCAAACAACAATTAAGCTGTGCTAGAATCAAGCTCAATTGGTCGAGTGAGCCTGGTGAGAATGGTAATTCTGGTTGTGTTGTTGGCTCTTCTCAGACACACGTTTTGATTAATTGCGATCTAAATCTGAGTGACATTCGGTGTTCCGTGCAATCGATTGCTCTGAACAGACCCCAATTGGAACTTGGTCAATCAAACTTGGTCAATTACTCGCACCAGAAAAAGTCCTTTTGTATGAACAACAATAAAACAATTCATTACTCAATAGAAAACCATTTAAAAGTCTGAATACATTGAAATGGTTTGCAATTCAAGTTCAGCTCTCATGTGATAAATGCAAATATAAACATAAAAATGCATTAAATATGACCTAAAAATAGCGAAACATTGAAATTATCAAAACATTTATTAACAAAACGCCTCAACGGGTGAACAACTCCGGAGTCACAGACGATAATAACGTTTAATACCATTCCGGAGCCGATTCTCCGACTAATCACTCCTTGAATAATCATATTTCGTTGATTACACTCAACCAATGACTATAAGATGCGTACGACATATGAATTATTAAAATACAGATTCGGATCACAAATCAAAAGACGATTATTACTAATACTGAGTGTCAGACTAATTGAAGAAAAGCTCATTTTTCAGCCAAAAAAATCCTTTATTACCGCAAAACAAGTGCACACCTAATGTCGAATCGTTCGGAATTGGGTTATAAAATCATTTCTCGTTATGAGTCACCAAATTATTTGACACAAAGACCGGTCAGATCGAGTCGAATGAGTCGAATTGCTTGATCATTGCATCTGATTAGCATAGATTTCCACTTTGTTTTTTGTTTTACTGGTTATTAACGTTTACGTCAATAATGATTCTCAAAAGAGTCAAAACCTTTCTATCGGCAAAAGTCTGGCAATTATTGAACAAAAATCGGTTAAATATACGAAAAAGTCTTTTACATTCCAATTGAGGCCAAACTAATTAATTCCAATCATTGTTCGACTTTTCATTTCAGCCCTGTTTTAGTGGTATTTCAGACGATAGTAAAGCTCTTAATATTCAATTTCTACGTCAGTTTCGACCGAAAATATAATGTAATAATGGATTCAAATTGAATATCACTTTAATAATAGTTATTATAACTTATTATATAACAGATTTAGTAATCATATTATCAAAAGCTCTACAAATAATTGATTAGATTTTGTATTGAGTTTAAACATCTGGTGATTAGGTATTAAACGACAATCAGTTTGTGTCTAACGTTCTTCAAATCCTTCGGTCGCGAGCCGTCTGCACAGCTTTGACGAGATAATGTCGCCTAGTTTTCAGATGAGCAGGTCTTAAGCTTGTCTTAATCTGCATTGATAAGTTGATCATGATATATCAGTTGGAGTTATGTCAGACTGTAGATGCAATGTCAGGTATGTTCAATCCTGGTGAGGACTGAAGAGTATCATGCCCAAATGCCCAAATGCCCAAATGCCAAAGAGGAAACAATCGAATCGAGCGATTGTTTCGTTGGGCATACGAATTGATTATTGCACAGCAATCGAGCAAATAATCGATTAGTTACTGAAAGCATTGCTAACTTTTATCATCAATTGTTATCGTTTGGAGGTTTGGTTGGCACAAACGGAACCGACTCACCGATCAGGCATTCAAAGCACTTTAGGTCCGAATTCCCCGGGTATTGGACGCTATTATATGTCTGCAATCATTTCCATAATGATTTCAAATGTTTTGTTTTCCTACGAAACTATTGCAGAGAATGACTCATAACTGCAAGTTTTGATCGTTTCTGATATACAACGGCGAGGAATGAGAACTCCTGTCCTTCGAAATAAGACTTAACAATGGCTTTGAGATGAAAATTAACAATCGATTTGTCAAAACCTTATCCGAGTGTTACGTATAGAACAACGCAATCAAAATGACTTATAAATTAACGTAAAATCCTATGAAACCAAGGAATTTACGGAATCAATGACAACAGTCGTACTGTTGAACTAAAAATAGCTCTGTTTTCGAAAAAATAGTTTTGATAACTTTTTTTGTTACCTATCGTTAATTTGGTGGCAGATAGTGGTGTCCAATACTCGCACCACAACCTCGATAACTGTTGAAAAGTAAGCGATAGATAATCTTGGATAAAAGTTCGTTTTAAAATTAGCTAAATTTGAGGAATTCAATTCACAAAACACTAAACTTTGATCGATTTGAGTTCAAATTAAGACAAAACACTTCTTTGTAATGGCTATTTCAGGGCAATTATCTAGCTAAAGTGATCAGTAGATAAATTAAGTGATAAAAATCTGCCTTTTTATTACCAATTATTGACTTCTCGTCTAATTTATGAGTCCATGAGTTCGCTTCAATGAGAATCAGTCATCGATACAAATGTTTAATCGAAAAAAAAGTTATTAAAACTAGCAAAAAGTTTTTGAACTTAGAAATCAAGAAAAATCGGACCGAAATTAGTGAATTTGACTGCCAGTCAATTCAAATAAATCAAGATATTAATGAATATTAAGAAATAAACCGGTCAATAAATGTGTATTTGAAAGCCCATTTTGAAAAGTCAATTAAAATTTATTTATTATTCCAATCATTATATGACTTCGAATCGATTAAATAAATCATAAATGTATTTACAAATCGTTTTTTTATTTTTAATTATTAATATAAAAAAATCTTTTGGTTAAATAAATATTTCTTTTTTATCTCCGATAAAACAAAACATTAAAATTCAAATACAATGAGAGAAATACAAAAATCGTGACACAAATTTGTATTAAAAACGTTGTGTTAAATGTCGTCCAATACTCGCCAATAAGATCATCATTGAGTTGAGAGTCGGTTCACACCGATAGCCATCTCTTAACCAGACTTTGATTGGTGTTCAGCCAAAAGCTGAAGAATCACTTCTTAGAAGACTTCTTATGAAAACAGTCTTTCATTCAAACAACAAATCATTTATATTATGGATGACTCGCTAGAGATTCAGTCGTTCTCTTCGTTGGCCTCTTCGTCGAGAACCGACAAATTCAAGCGAATCTGTTTGCTCTTGTAAATACTTGTCGACGGCTTGAGGAAGGAGTGGTCGTTGTTGGACGAGTTGGACAGCGCTTCGATCCAGTCATCGCTCGTCAGGTTTTCCTTCAGTTTGTCGCAGATCCTGAACCAGAGCTGAACGCCTTCTCGTGTGGACACAACCGAAAACTCTCGGTCGGGACTGACGGCTGACTTCTCGACTTTGGTCGACAACAGGTTTATCTTGCAGATGGGTTTGCGGGAGCAGTCGAGGCCCCACAGCGGGTAAATGATGGCGAAGTGGTTGGTCGTTGTCCTGTGGACCACCACAAGCACTCGCTCGGCCTTCTTCACTGAGCTCTTGATCTGGATGTTGCGCGTCCGGACTAGTTCGAGGACACCCGAAAAGCCCAGATTCTGTTGACCACAAGCGGGCGAATACAAAACCATTGTGTTGTCCAACGTTTGACTTTTGACAGCAATATTAAACAATTATCGAGTTATTAAACTCAAACGACGGGTTCGAACGATAAAATAAATCGTTTGCAGTGAATGACAATCCAATGGATTCGATGTCTTCGTTAAGAGTAATGAACAGTCACTCAAAGCGCGTCTAATTAATTATTGACTGAGAAATACTAGACTCGACTCTATTTATAAGCTCCGGCGCGACAAACCGTTTAATATCACTAACAGTATTAATATAAGAATTTAATTCAATGTTGAATTAGAGATCGCGATAACGGCGATGCGATGCGGACTTTGTTCTCCTGGCTGATAGCCGACCGACCAATACTAGTGCACGTGCCCGCCGAAGGTGCTCTAGCTCGTAGTGGCTATGACAAACAAGATAGCCAGCACTGGATAGGACAGTCAGTCGAATGCGGCTCTCATGGCATCCGCGGTGCAAATGTGTGGCAATTGTGAGCACAAATATTACATAATAATTGTGTTTGATTTACACCTCAACTCAACACAAGCAAACTTTTTATCATATCAGGCAAAAAATGATTTGTATTCAGAACATTGGGTACTATATTACTGTGGATGTGAGCAAAACAATTGCAATTTGGCCCACATATTGCTCGAGCATATGAGTGATGAGTGATAGCTAAGAGCTCACCAATAAATGTGCATAACTTTCACAGAACCGACTGTTTTGTGGCACAACTCTCGAGTTGAGTCGAGTCGAGTCGACTGCAAGTCTCGACGAGTTTTAACTTCTATCTGTTAGTAAGCCATATAAGTCTGAGCGAGCAATCATAGCGAGCCTTGCCGTGACTGCAAGACTGCCCTTCTTTTCCACCGCTGAACACAACCTCTAGTTTTTAAAGTAGTTTTTATTTCGAGGAAACTGTCGGTTGACATGAATTGCGAACAACTTTTATAATGACTGCATATTTGGGGAATTAACTCATCGGTGGCTCACAATCACAAACTTTTTATTGTCTTTAGTCTCGACACTCGATTCGAATTATGTCTCAACGAATCAACGCTAAGATATAATAACAGAGAAAAAGAGTTAAATAAATATCGGAGAAAAATGCACTAAAACTTTGAGTATTTATTTTGGTTTCGAAAAATAGTATGGAATAACATGTTAGCATGTTTTGCATGTTTAGTTTGCTGACTTTGAACTCGCAAATATTCGGCGGAATAACAGAACATTTATTGTCTTTAGATTTTCCACACATTTCAGACGTTTCAAAAACATAATAGACGTGAATGAAGTGATTTATTCCACAATTTAGACGATCATGGTCACATACCAGCGTAACACTCGTGGCCATAAATCTACCCTGTGCCTAATTTACGATACTTTTTTCTCCAGTAACACAAATAATTGAGATATTTTTAGTCACTGAAGCAATAGTTTGTGACAAAAGTGATTAAACTTTTTGATGTTTTTTGGCAAAGAAATGGTTTATCTTTATTGTTGGGAATGATTTCGGATCTGTTACTCTATCGGCTCATAAATTACCTTGATATACTTGCAATATCTCGGATGTATTTGTTCGTAAACAATAGATACTATGGCTGGGGATTAGTGTTGAAAGTAAAACCAGCATGATACTGTGATACTGTTACTGTCACTGCACATTGACCTCCTTTTCTGGGCCTATCTGTTGAATAATATTTGGTTTTCACGCGAATTGTTTTTGTTTCGGATTAGACTTTAATCACTCTTTGTCTGCAATCAGTCTTAGACTAGGAATCAGATTAGTTGCGAATATTTTCTCAGATCTGTTGCGTCGACAAAATGTTTGGGATTTTTTCATTATTGAGTTCCAATGACTGATTGATTGGCGCTTCGGGTGACTCACCCATTGTTGGAGTGATTCCCGGTATTGTTCGCCAACTCTGCTCTGGGCAACAGTGAAACTATTTGCCTGAATTGGCACTAAACTAGTTCAACACATTTGGCAAACTATTGCCAAATCCATAAAACCAGACAAACAATGACCAAATAATTAAGAAAACAATTTAACAAATCGTTTCGCCAAATGAACTAACGATAGATTAGTACTCAATCGGAGTTATTGCCAGTTCTTAGCATTTCATTCATTGCCTTCCGATTCAGTATTTTCTCTGAATTGACGACCGAATAACAAAAATATGTTTTGCCGACGATTTTTGCTTCAAAGTGAAGTCAATTGACGAAAAATATGAGTAAACAATGATTTCTGGCGATGCCGTCAATAGAGGCACTCATTCGAGTCAATCGACTTGTTGTCGATCATCAAAGACAAGACGCGATCGCACTATAAGTCGGTTAATAGTTCTAAGGATTCCCTAAATTATCTCTTATTTTTATTTTCTTCTCTTCCGAACTCATAAATTGATTGCATTTCCGCACTTCAATTGAATGTCAAAGACTCGAAGTGTTGTAACTCTAATCTCAGTGAAAAGCCATGATATTAGTTGTTATTACCGGTGTTTAAGTGACTCAACCGTAAGCGTAAATCCAGTTTTTCATTATTGATTGGTCGCCACCGCCGGAGACAGAGAGCTCTGAACTTTTGAGTCCATTCCATAAACAATT
>JAQGBE010000584.1:0-16675 GCA_034698225.1 Scheloribates latipes | reverse complement strand
TATCCGTTCATATTCTGCGCTTCCGTTTCCTCTAATATGACTTATATCTGGTCTATTGTTATGATCACACATTCAATAGTGTGTATGTCCTCGATATTGTCATTCATTCAATTGGCAAATGGACTCAACTTTTATTGCTATTATTTGGGTCTAACAGTTGTGAGCCATTAGTTAATGTATTTGTAATTAAAGTATTGGTTCGTCTCAGTAGTGGTCGGGCTCTTACTTACAGCCAAATAAAGAACATCTTTGCAGGAGGTTTATAATGACTCGTATCTATTGGTCTCTCTCTCTCTCTCTCTCGCGAACTAAATGTAAAGGTTATGTAAAACATTTGAGCGCTTGCGGTGCCGTCCGTTGCGACCGATGTGACCACTACTGAGCTAATGGTTCACAACTCGTTTCCATTCACTTAATGGTCGATAAGTAAAACAATTACACAAAAGAAATGCCAATATATTGGTGAGTCATATACAGTATATCAGAATCAGAAAGTGTTTGACATTTAATTGAAAACTCATTCAAATAAAATTAAGTTGAATTGATTAGAGATTAAATTAAATTGAATTGAGTCAAATTAAATTAAATTAATTATCCATCGATTTCGACGTCACTAACAATGGTCTCTTCTTCTAGTTTGGGGAATGGCAGCAGTGTATCACTGGTAGATCCGGGCGATGACACGATGTTTATTGTCTTTAGAGTGCTTGAGATGGGAAGCAATGACGAACCCGTCGACAGTGTACTGGGACTCAGTGTACTCGAGGAGAGGGTCGGACTGATGGCACCGTTGATGCTCACAGTCATCGGCATCGACAGCGACTGCGATGACGGAGAGGTCTTCACCGATAGAATTACGCTGTTTTGGCTCAAACTATTGCCGGCGTTGTGCGGGTTATGCTTATGAGGGTTGCGACAGCCCCTGCACTTGCACTCGAAGCAGCCCTTCCCGTCCACATAGCACGGGCACCGCTGCCCGCAACAGGTCAGTTTGCCCGGGTTCGGGGTGGCCAGACCGCACCGACAGCCCCGCCTCTTGGCCTTGGCTTTAGCCGGAGTGGCGTTCGGGTTGCGAATCAGTGACGAGCCGTTGGTCAGAATGGCGTGAGTGCCCACTGAGATCGTGCACTTGTTGGTCGCCTCGGAGGTGGTCGCCGATGACTCGGGTGTTTGCTTGGAAGTGCTCTCAACCGCATTGTTTCGATTCAATTCATTTCTTACTTGAGTGGTATTCTCTTTTATGGCCACCGATTCGGTAGAATTCCCGTTTACCCCAGCGTTAGTATTAGTGTTGTTAACCGAGGTATTGGTCGAGTTCACCGAATTGTTGACATTGCGACTGATCCGAGCGTTTCCGGTCGTCGATCGCGAGTAACCCCTGAGTGACGGCGGGTCCGAGAAGTTGTACTTATCGTGGAGTTGAGCGCCTTCTTCGAGCAGTTCGGCGAAACTCATGTTAGTGCCAGAGGCGGACCCACTGGTCAGGTCTCCCCACTTGTGGTGCAGGTCCGCCGACTTCATGAACTGACAGACGCCGCGGTAGCACTGGAGGAGGATTCTGAGCTGGGTGTTCTCCACGAACTTGGAGTGGTCTTTACACCAACTGCACGACGGCTTTAACCGCATTTTGCCGCCGACGCACGCCTTGCAGACGTGGTGCTGACACGAGCTGACCGTCGACGACATCGGGACTGTCAGCAGTTGGCCGCACACACAGCAGGTCAGCGCCTGACGCAGGTATAGCACCAGACGGTTGATGTCAGCCCAGGCGCCCATGTCTTCGCACGAAGACTGGAAGATCATGCGACAGGTGGTCACGTAAAGACTGAGCGCATTCATTGCCATCGCATGACTACAGCTGTTCCACTCGCCAAAGGGTTTGGCCGCACATCGGGTGTGGCCGCGGCTGGGCTTCGGTCGGAGCGTTCAGTCGCAGAGTCTTTGTCTGAATGTAAACAAACAATAAGCTGAGAGACAGAGATAAGAGACAGTCTGGGAGTGGCGGCCAAGCCATCAATGACGCCGTCCAGCCATCGGCGAAGACGTCATTGAGTGTGTTGTGGTCAGTGACGCCTTCGGTGTTGCCAGTGATTGCTGTCTGCGATGGCCTCCAAAGCGGTCTCTAAGTTCGGGTCACATCTGAAGGAACTGAGAGTCCATTTGTGTCTTAAGGGAGACTCGAGTAAAGGAGTTCGGTATTGACCTTCACTTGACTGACCTCGGCTTTAATCGGTCTTCTCTTTCAGCGATTTCGTTGCAAATCATTACCGATCTGTCAAACAAAACAATCCTAACCTTCCGATTCTGGTCAGAGAAGCCGAAGGAATTGAACCCAAAATATGGGCGCGTTTTGGTATGAATTGAGATAACGAGTGACCGCTTCGGAGACTAATCGCCGAACTCATTGCAGAACACGGCCGGGAATATAACACATCTCTGTCCGGACTATCGGCTCAAGAGGTCTTACAACAGGTCCAACAGATGGGCAATAAGTGAACCATTGATGGCAATTAGTAGTAAAATATAAATGATTTAATAGAGTAATTCATAAAATAGTAGTTTTGCTCGTTTAATAAAATATATTGAAATGATCAATGAAATGACCACTGAATCCATCTCCGGACGGAAGTGAACTGCTTCTGTCACTGTCTGTCCGGTCACTGACCCGCCAAAGAGTGGTCATTTGCGAGACCTCGACTCGAAGTCTGCTTCGAGGGCCAACTCCTGGATCAGCTTCTCGTCCAACTCGCTCATCGTCTCATACCTTCTTTGCTATCGATCAGACACAATAAGATGACAAGAGAGTTCAAGTGAGACAAAGACCTACCAGAAGAATGATTTCTCGCTCTTCGATGGCTTTGAGGAACTCTTTGACAGTGAGTTTGTCCTGAGTTTTGTTGAGGTTAGCGAAGTAGCACTTATTGTTGCGCTTGTGTTCGGCCCACGGGTCGTCGCTCGGGTCCCAGCCATCCAGTTCTTTGAGGCAGAAGAAGCAGCGGACGCCGTCCACTTCGCCAGCGATGTTGCAGTGGTAGAAACCGCAGCCACTCATCGCCTCTTTGGTGCACTTGCCGTCGCTGAACGGCCAGCGGACGAACGACGCCAGACGGGTCTCCTCGCACACCATCTGCCTGTCCTTACCTTGGAATACGTCTTGGGATGTGATTGACTCGCATTTGTGAGACATCTCCGACCAGTGCTGAGACAACGACGACAACAACAGTCTGAAGAAGTTTAGGACAGACTCTCATTCATGTGAAGCGCGAAACCAAATGCCGTTCACTAATAACGTCAACCGATGAATGGCTGAATAATCATTGACTCAATTGAGTTAAATATTATTTTATTAATATATTAAACGATAGAATGGCCACAAAGCTATAAACTATAAGTTAATCTCTATATTAATCATTAATAATATTAATAATATTAATAATAATAATTAGGGTAACATATTGATAGTGGTATCAAATAATATAATTAGACAAACTTAAAAATATTGCTCAGCTCATACATAAGCGTTTCGTGACGGAACAGAATCCTAATTCCCGGGACATTAGTCCGCGATATGTCATTGCCCTCAACCCCTTCCGACCGATAGTTGGGACCAATCCAGTGCTGTTTGAACTCGTGAGGGAAGCCCGACATCAGCACCGAATTGCGGGCCAACTCACACATATCGCAACTGCTCAGCTTCCAGACCTGGGCCGCGATCGAGTACTCCTCCATCAGGGGTTCCTATAGTGACAAATGAGCAATCAATATGTGCCATGTCCATGTTGCAATCACTCGCCTTTGTGAAGTGGAACTGGAGCGGGTCGTCCGTCGACAGAGACACGCAAAGGCCGCGGTAGAGAAACTCAGGCAAAGGGTTGCGGTGGTAGTTGAGGAACAGCGAGTTGTTCGACAGCGGACTCATCGCGATTCCAATTTGTGCCAAATAGTATAGGTATTGGAGGACCGGAACCTTTCTCAGGGACAGGCCGTGAGATATATTCTCGCTGAGGAGAAAGCCTCCGACCAAGTGCTGGATATTACCGGCTTCGCCGCAATGGGGGCGCAAAACAAATGTATTCAAATTTCTGTCTCTGAAATTGAAAATGAGACCGGGATTAACATGACTTGTATGGAAAGCCGAGTCAAACACCGAGCTCTTTGCAGAAATGCATCAATGCACCAATGATTGGAGTCAAAGTGAGCTTGCTATACTCACTTTCTGAAATGGTTGAGAACCACCATGTTGGCGTACATGTAGTACAGGTAGTAATTGCTTGGGACAAAGTAATTGATTAAGGGATTAGTGTGACTCAAACAGTTGTGTCAATCATATTACTACAATCATATACTAAGGATTCACTTACTACGGTGGGTTCTCGCCGTCAACCCAATGTGGCGGCAGAGGAACGTCTTTGTCGAACAACGGGTTCTCGTGCTTCGACTCGTCGTCGACGGAATCGATGCCAATCACGTACTGCAGGAACACATGAAGCTCGGGGTGACTTTCCGGGTTGTTTGTGGCCTCAAACAACGGCATAAACAGATTTTCCAGCATTTGCTCGAAGTTTTCCACCAATTGGTTGGCGCGATAGACATCACTGACGGGTAGAACAGTATTAATCGGTTAATTGTCAATCAGTTTATTACTAGAGTCGTGGAATTTGAATAATCCAGCGAACGGTATCCGAATAGACATTGTATTTGAGGGCCCATTTGGCTAATATATCCCATTCGTCTCGTTTGCGACCGTATATCGAGAGCCTAAATATAATTAAAGCTTAATATTAGGCCAACAAATGGGGTGATGGGACCTGAGTTCAGCTTGCTGATATTTAGATTCCTCCAAGTCCATCATCACTTCCTTCAAAATGCCAGCGAAGTACTCGCCGTTTATATGATTGTCGGTTTTGAGGAATATTTCCCTCAAACGACTTTCGCCGATCGGATTATACTGTGAATTAATGGCATTTAAATTAATTTATTTGATAGAATCTGTGAATCAGTTAAACAATCTATCAATTAATGCAAATATAATTTCGCTCAAAAGTCAATGAATTCAGTGACGAATGACTAGTAATTAAAACAGAACCGAATGAATGAGTGCTAAGAATGACTACAAATGACAAATCAATTGAAGAGTTTGGTCCACACTATTGGTCACATGTCTTGTCGCTCATCCGCCCGAAGATATATGTTATACGCCTTTAGGAGAAGATATGCCCCCAAATAGAAGACTATCGGATTGCAACTGATCTTGGACTACATGCAACACTGCAACTGCTCGATCACTATATTAATTGCATCTCAAACTGATCCCAACTAGTTACTAATGAGCATGCAACTGGTCAATTGCAATCGCCAATTTGTCAAGATGGCACTGATAACAAGACAAACTGATTGATGGCAATGAGAAACACCTTGGAGTTGAATTTGTCGAAGCGATGAAACGTATTTCTGTCGGCGTGAACGTCGAGCATATCGACGCTCAGGTCGTAACTGGTCAGGTTGAGCGAGTCGAACACCTTCTCCAGGGTCTTGGCCTTGCCGTTCTCCACGCACACCTTGTCGTCCTTCCTCGTCTTGATTGTCTTCTTGATGAACCGCAGCAAATGCTTCTGATTCATACAGGAGGCCGCGTGCACGTGAGTGTCCTGTCAAGCAGTGGACACACATCTCATCAGTGATCACTGTTCACACGCTGCAGACATACTAATGATACATTGTAAAATTAGCTTACCACTTTGCGAACATTGTAAAAATCGCGGTGAGGCACCTGCTTCTGGGCCTTTAGCTCTTGCAAGTCATTCAAGAGAACGTGTAACTGAAATTTGTGCGACAAATACGCCAATCGTTTAAAACAGTACGACTTCAGCGGGCCATCGGTTATGATTCGGCACAAGTATTTCATGTCGTCGACGAAATGCCAGAAATTAGTGACCGGGTAATCGGCGCCTAACAATAACGACAATAAATGGTGTGAAGGACATTGTGCGATAGATGTGCTCAATCCATACGCCGGCCATCTTCCAAGTCCTCTTTAGTCTTATAGCAATGGACGACCCCGTCTTCAATCCGCATGAAGTAATTCAAATTCTCGGGAAGACTTGTATTCCACGGGTCAGAGATGACGGGCGGCTCGTCGTAGTTGACTAATACATAAGACAGCAACACATCGATGCAAACAATTAGTATTAGTATTGGATTGGTTTGAGTACTATTGTCTGCTATGTGTGGCAGTGGTTGTCGGGACGGGGTTTGGCTCTATTGTTAAAGCGGTCTAACGCTTGTTGTCCACTGCAAACCGCAAATACCTTTCCAATGCGATCGGACACGGATTGGACTCAAAGCCAACTGAAAGGGCCTTCGCTTAGAGTTCGAGTGGGTAACCTTCGGAAGAAACGAAAGACGATAACCGTCTGAAGACTCACCGGTTTCTGGTGTTGTCTGAGATTTAGTTTGCATTTGATCGATGAAATGACGGGTCGTTTCGCAGAAACTCTGATTCGATTCTCGCATATATCGCTCTCTTAGGCGAAGAGCTTTGCGGACACTCTTTTTCGACACGTTTTGCTCCTCCGTTGAAATCTGGAATCAAAATGAACGAAGAGCTTGAGTCACGTCAGACAAGAGACAAGATTAGGTCAATTTACCGCAGAGGTGTGTGACGTTTCGTTGGCCGATATGAAGACTCGCTGGAAGTCGTTATTGGAGTCGCTTTGCGACACTTCTTCTTTGGGTGTCATCACATCGCTAACCACAGCTAATCATAACGCAATCATACCATCAATTTGGCCCAATTTGGTCGCATCAAGACATCTCATACTCTGGTCATCGGCCAAATGCGCGATCTTTTCCTCGAGCTCTTTGAGAGCCAGTTGTTTGCGCTGTTCCTCGACTTCGATGGGATAGTGAGGCACCGAATACGGCGCCGATAGCTCTTTGGTAGTGCTGGCCAGCGACCGCACGTCGTCGAAGTCATCGTTGTCCTCCTCCTCGTCCTCGTCCTCATTGCTGCCTTCGGGCAACTTATCCACGTTGTCTTCGGCTTCGTTGTCGTCGTAGGTGTTGCCAGAATTCATCTTCGCGTCCGTCTTCTTGTCTACGACTCGACTGGAGTGGAGTTATTGTCGCAGAGATATGGCGACGGATGGCAACGATGTTGTCGTAACGGAAACGAGTTTTCAGTGATAGAGAGATAATTAAATGGATTACTGATCGACCAAATGATTAGCAAATCAAACGCTAATTCACTCAAAAATCATATGTTTTTTGTTTTCCGTTTTGGTTACAGAAAATACGTTCAGTTAAAGGTCTCTCGTTTGAAGTGATTCATAAGAATCGCATTTTTGCCACCGATTCTTGAGCTCATTCTTGTGCCGATCAGTGATCAGTGATCAGTGACCACTGCTTTTATATATATAGCGCAACACAAAACACGTTTAGAGTTGAATCACATCTGACACTACTATTTACACAATTATTTGAATTCGAGACAAATGACAATCAATTAGTTTGATATCGATTTAGACATTGGTTTCCAATGGCAGACAAATGTAGATTAGGTTTGACATTACAGTTATGCCAATTGCGGTGATTATTATTTGATTCTTGACAGGCAGACCATCGCCAGGCTGTCCCACTCCGCGCACAGACCTCACTGGACCTGTTTTATTGGCTACACTTAGACATTATGACACTTATTGCCGTCAAATAAAAGATAGAATTTGAAATTATTCCTTTAATAAACTCCTAGCTACTACTGCTAATACTTATATTTTGACAGGGTAACCAAACGGCTTGGCCATTGTACTTGAAAATTAGATTGATAATATATAAATAGGTGAAAGAAGTCGAGATAAAATCAACAAGTAAAATATAGTTGAAACTCAATTATCAGGTCAACTACTGTGCTCATCACCATGTTCAAGGCGCCAATTTTTTCCATGTTTTCTGCATTCAATCAAAATTATCAAGATCAGTGTCACTAGTAATAAAGGTCAATGTTTTACAATATAAATAAATATACAAATGTTTGGTTTAATTACTTAATTAAAATCAAATTAAATCAATACATGTGTCGGTTCAGAGATCCGGGCCTTCACTCGATTGTTGACATCATTCGACAGTTCCTCATAGAGTCGATCGAATGGATGGCCGTTGAACTGCTAGGACGAGGCCATCGATGTTGCAGACGATGTACTCGTGATTCGATTGATTAGCCAACTGTTAACGACATTGTCATTCCATCAATTCGATAAATAAGAACAACTGCATGCGCCTGTTCCAATTTATTAAATAAAACTCTCTCACCCCACTTCAACAGAACTAAAGCGACCACCATGGTGACTTTAATATTGCCATCGCTATTGTAATAGCTTGAGATGTTATATTGGAATAACTATAGATGCCTATGAGATGATCGATTGGAATAATATTATTTGTCATCGACATTGTAATTAATTATCTGCTTCACTCGGGTACTAATTCGCAGTTAGATATTGATTCAAATGTGTGAGCATTGATGGGTTCATCGCTTGTATCTGGAGGTAACTCACCCAACGACAGGTGAAGATATTGTTTATCTATATTATGGTCTTTAAGTTTGTTTAGAGAATTAATATAAATAATGAGACTTCCATTGGATGTGAATATAAAGGAAAGGCATTTATCGATCTTTTTTATCTGCTTCTCGACTGGAGTAGTGTTGAGTGCAAACGAAAATATGTTTAATTGTGATCCGACTATAAAACACTTGAATTCGGAATTACAGATAAAAGCAGACATCACCAGCACATGCACATGCATGCTCAGGGATCGCACATTATTTAATATTCAATATTTCTGTCAGAGGGGATGTAAGGAACGGATAAACCCAAATGGTCGTCATTTTACGAAGAGATTTTTTTTAAAAATTATTTCCTAAAACTTAGAATTTGGTGCTATTGCCTACCCCTTGGCGAACCCAGGGTAAAAGCATACAAAGAGATGAAGAATGCTGTAATTGAATCCGTGCAAATTACTTGATATTCCCATATTTTGGCATCGCTCCACTTCGACCATTAATTCTTATGAAGTAACGCATCTAACAAGATTTATAAAACATAACATGATTCTTTATTAACTTTTCAAATTCATAAAATATTCCAACATTTTGCTCCAAAGTAAATCTTTTTTTGTTCCAAAAATAAGTTAATATTTACGCAAAAAAACTATTTTTAGTATTAAATAATTTTCCAAAGAATTTTGAATATTTAGTGCTAAACGATATTAAAATATGTGTTTTGAAACATGTGACAAATGAAAAAGAAGATATGAGCTAGATGAAATGAAATAATGAGACAAATAAGACGTTTATTAGTGTGAGACGAATGGAGGCCAACATTTGCGTTGGAATAAACAAGTAAAAAATGGGTAACATTTGCTTCACCGCACAAATGGCATACATGTATTGCAGAGCTATCGCTCGAACCAATAAAAATGAATTATAAGCAAGAATTTCAATACACAAATGATTAATGTTTTGCTTTGGGTTTCGTTTATTATTTAATATTTCATTCGCTACTGAAATAAAAAGCATTTATTATGTTTTGAAATGATTTCGAGAATTGAATCGATCGAATTGTGTTCCCGACTGACCACCAAATGATCATCAAATGGTGGCTCCGGTGCCGCACACCGTCTGACCCCAAATGTCGTCCACCGCCCGGATTGTGTGTCACTTAGCCATTGGCGTCGCACTGTTCGGACTGTTCCTGGTCTCGATCGGACTCATTCTCAGACTTACCTTGCAATCGAACACTGAGTTCACTGTGAAAAGCAATTTATTGGCCACTTGTCTGATAATCATTGGAAGCGTTTTCATCATATTTTCGAAACTGTTTCTCATTTCTATGGTTTGTATCAATAAATTCAAATGTCTCTCAAAAGACCAGAAATCGAGAGCAAAACCGAGAATTGAGAATCTATTGCAAGTAAGCGATGCGAACGAGTCGGGAGCGTCGACCCAATCCAAGTACGAAACACAACTGTCGTTCAGTGTGTCCACTCCTAACTGGTCGTACCACTCGAATAAAGACCTGACCACTTCCGACACGTCGCAACCAGACCAGACATCACATCTATTACAAGTCAATTCATCGACAGCATCCCAACAAATTTAAATGCAGCCATGCTCAATTTAAGTAAGTTTTGTAATCAAGTCATCGCTTTTAAATAAGCTCTAATGCATTTGGTAATTGAGTTTAATTGACTTACCTTTAATTATTGTGTCCAAATGGAAGCCATAACTAGCAAGGTGAAATTACATTTGACGATAGGACAAAAATGTTAGTGGAGCAAGAAATTGGCAATAATTGACTGAATGAAAGAATTAGTAAACAATATGTTTGTAATCAAATTGTTTAATTGGAGCCAAAATATAGTTTGTTTTTCACAAAAATTGTATATTAAGTTAAAAAAATGACTATTTTTGTAGATTCGAGTCAATCGAAGGCACATTTTGAACAATCAAATGAGCGATAGTTTGAGTCATTGTATAAAAGATAATAATATTAATAAATTAATGCATTTCATTGAAGACTGTGTTTGACATCAAAGCCGATGAATCGCTTGGCTTTTAAGGCTTCCGTTCTTCAGAATCGACTTGAGTTGCAATTTATCGCAATTCTGGCTTTGAATTGCTTTATTCGGACTATAAATCACCGAATTATTAGTTTTGTTCATTACTTCCCTATTATTACAAAAGGTATTAATTTGTTGTGCAGTTGAGTCCTCGCAGTCGGCATTGGATTCATTGCTCTGACAGTAAATAAATTTATTAATTAATTTCAGATCACATCCTCTAAAGTCAGTCTAAAGGCTCACAGAGTGAACAGAACAGAGAACAGAGAACTCAACTGAAGTCAGTTGAGCGCCAATAATCAGGCATTAACTCCATCAGCACTCAGGACTCAGCGCTCAGTCCTCATCCATATTATAACAATAACTCAGTCCTAATGCTAAACGACCGCAAAAGCGTTCGTCAATTCTTAATTTTCTACTCAAACAAATACCTCGTCTACCTCGTATACCTCGTCTTTCATGCGTTGTGTTTCCATCTATTTCACCATTGTGAATTAGTGAATATTAGCAAAAACAAAACAAACCCCAGTTTCTATATTAAAATGTGATGCATTCTTTTTTTCGTGTAAACATTTATTAATTTGTAACAATTCATTATCTGTTTAAGTTAGTATGCATATTGAATATGCACATTTATATATGTACATAATAATTAAATGATATTCTGAATGTTTTGCTGAACTGGGGCATTGTCATCATTATCATCTTATACATTGTAATAAACCAGCAATATTAGTATCTGTCATTCAATATTAACGATAAATCGAATACAACTTTTGCTCAACTGATTAATTGACTTATAAAACATATAAAAATACATTAATAATTAAATCTATTTCACTATAACTTGCAAACTAGTGTCGAGTGATGTTAAAAATATTGTAATATTGCAAAATGTGAGTAGACTTACATCTATTAGAGGAGCTCTGATGACATCCGGACAGTTGTCGGTGTCGTGTGATATGTGATTGGAGTAATTGGTGAGGAGTAGAGCCACGGGTTGTGCCGTTGAGGAGGAATGCAAATCAGTCATAACGAGAACTTCGCACCGTTTGCTCGAGTGGTCCGAGGAAGACATCACCGGTGAGGTCAGCGACAGGTCTTCCTCACTGAAGTCTTTGACGAGAAGAGCGTTTCCGTTTGTACTGTCTTTGAACTTGTTCTTCTTGGCGAGTTTGGCTGTGGCCAGACTGGTGTGCGTCTTGTGGGCGGCCCTCGAGTGGCACTGTTTCTTATACTTGAGGTAACAGACGACGAGACCGACGTTCAATAGGATTAACATTAGCCCCAAAACAAAAACAATTATCATAATTATAGTGGAAAGCGATTTGTTGTTGGGATTAGTGTTCAATGAATTGAGTCCATCGATGAGAGCCTCACTCGAGTCTGAATCGGATTCATAGCTCCTGAAGTGAGTCGAAACGTTTGATTCTTTGCAATCGCTTTCGCCGAACCGATTGAACGCACAGACACTGACGCTATACTGAGAGCCGGCCTCTAATCCATTGATTAGAAGCCATGGCTGCGAACTAATTGGAATTACCAATGTAAAATTAGAGTTGGGGTCTGGAGGTGTGCCAACGGTTCTAATGGTTCTAATCGCAACTGATTAAACATACCTTTCTGTCCAATTCTGATCGGTCTTTTCCATCTCATAATTGTTCCGCTCATTTGTGTAGTACTTAATCCGTATCCTAAACGACTGTTTGAATCCGCCATCGAAAGCCGGCATCCAAGTGAAGAAAGCACTGTTGTGTGTGATATTAATGAGCTTGATATCGATGGGCGGATCAGGTTTTCCACGTTTTCTTAATTTGATGTCTGTTTGTGTCTCTCCCTTGGAGTTGACGGCAACGCATTTGAATGATTTATTCAGTTCGCGATCACTAATGCCTCTAATAGTTAGTGCACTCTCGAAGACAGTGTCGGAGATTCGCTTCGTTTGCACGGAATAACCAGAATATTCAATATCGTTGTTAACCGAGTCTATCGAGTCTGTCGGATCAGACTTGGCGTCGATCGGGTAATTGCTTGGACCGATCCATCTGAAGCTCACTTCGGGAACACCGGTGGCACTGCATCTCAATTTGACGGTCTCTGACACTTCAGTCGCTGTCGTCCGCGAAGTCATGTTAGCAATGATTTCAGGTTTCGATTTGATGACAACTCTCAGCCGTTCGGCTGCCTCTCCGATACCATTATTGGCTGAAGGAAGACATTTATGATTTAAGACTTGAAATCATTTTTATATTTCAAACGCTTTAAATATATTTTAATCAAATGTAAGATCGTTTGAGTTCAACAAAAATCCATTTTAAAAGCATTCCATTAGAGAATAGGAATTCTCGAAAACTCTTATATAATATTAAACTAAAGAATATTATAGTTCGGAAGCTTATAAGAGACAACTCATACGAGTCATACCACCCAAGAAAAATTTTTCCACTCACCCCGGCACTCATACTCTCCACTATCGCTTTCGCCGCTCACACCCGCCAGCCATAGACTAGACTTTCCCCTCTCGTTCTTCACATTAATCCTGGTGTCAGCCAAGAAGGCAGTCGAGCCCTGGCGTCGCCATTCGAACAGTCGGTCCTCGATGATCGGATTGGCCACAGCTGTGCAGAACAGCGACAATGAATCGCCGACATCGACCAGAGCTGTCTTCGAGGCATCTATTATAGTGGGACCGACTTGTGATCGGAAAATAACTTTGTATTAAACATATTTCACTCTCGACAGCGATAAGAGTGATCGCAGAGATAGGACTCACACAAAACATTTATTAAAATAGTTGTTTTGGCCGATCCCTCAGAGTTGGTCGCCTGACAGTCATACTCTCCCATGTCTTCCCTCATCACATTCCTGATGGTCAACACCGGGCCGTCAATTATCAACTGATGAGCTCTTTGATTGAGTCTAGCGTTCAATGTGTTGGATATGTCTGTTGTGGTTGTGTCGGATATATCTTGCAGAGAAAGACTGTCTTTCCACCAGACATACGATATATCAGACGGATTGCCGCGAGCGGTCAGATTAACAGAGATGTCGGCGCCTTCTTTCACATCAAACTTTTGGAGAGGCGGTGCCATAAATTGTGGCTTAACTGTTGTGGCAAGAGAAGAGGAAATATGAGCAAGAGTGAGTGAGCCATGCCATCGATGGTATGCTATATCATGTAATATCATGGGAAGTGTCACTCACAGAGCACACGGAGAGTGATGTTGGAAGCGATTGATCTGTTAATGGAAGGATGGAATGCCTGGCAAGTGATGAGACTCGTGTCGTCTCTGTCCGTCACATTCAAACTAATCCTGTTTCTCGTGTGTGAGGAACAATAATGAGCACAATTATTATTAATTCTAATATCGGTTCCAAAACATGAGTTAACAAAATTATTTCCAAACAGCTTTTGGTTGAAAAGAGCTTAAACTGTATTGAAATTCCATAGATTTTATGCCGTTTTAGAGTTTGAGAAAAGTTTGAGAAAAGTCTGACCACAACTGATTAAACATATCTTTCTATCCATGCCTCGCGTTTTTACCTCGACGTGTTTTTGCCTCCGAAAGGAATATTAATTTCTGACACCTCTTCGTAATGTCCGACGAGTTGAACGTTATTTTTATACCAAAATAATTGACAAATTGGATGACACGGACCAGAATCACAGATGAGATCGACGCGATCGCCACTCTTGGCCTGTTTGTCACTGACGCTAATGCTAACCGAATCTGTTATATAAAACACGGAGAACTTGACCGAAGCGGTCAGCGGTCGAGTGACGGCAGCGTTGGATGCCTCGCACCTATTAGATGAAAATGTCTCAAATCTGATCCACTTGATCCAATCGATAAAACCTCGCACCGATAAGTGGCGCCGTTGTCCGTCGGCTGAGCTCTGATGACGAGTTCACTGGAAACGCCACTTCCAGTGATTGAATTCAAGGCACTTATGTGTCGGTTGGGAGCTCTGTCTCTGTCTGTGTCTGAGCCGAGATTCATGACTTGCCAGCGCAGAGTCGGCAACGGATTGCCTCCCATCGAAACGCCTGTCAATCACATTGTTTTAATTTCATTTAAACTTAATTACATTCCAATGCTTTAATCAATGCCTAATTCACCGCCACTTCGGCCCCACTCTCGACGACCCAGAGCTGACTCAGCTCTCTATGTGTCGTCGTTTGCTTAACTCGGATAAAGTGTGTGATCAGTGATCGCACAGACGCTGACAAATGATGCGATCAAATGATTGTTCACACTTTTGTTCGCTTGAAACAGACATTTCGAAGACGACTTAAGCTGTTTGAGCTTTTGTGGTCTAATTAGCGCTCACTCTAATTAATAATTTAAATAGTCTTTGATTCCAATTGTCACAGTGGGCCTTGGTCAGTGGTCAGTGGTCAGGGCTCAGTGGTCAAGCTTGCTAAAGCATAAGCCATGCTTAATGTCAGTCCATTGTCTCTCTCGAATCGATAGCTAACAGAGATGTCTATAAATAATTGACATAACATTATAGAAGAAAATATCATTTTTCTATTGATTTGATTCATAAACTTTAGCTATAATTTGATGAAAATTTTATTTATGAATAATTCATGAAAAGAAAAGGTTTTTCCGAAAGAGAGTAGATTTTAAATTAGATTTTGTCTACTTTTGACACATTTTAAATGATAAATGTAGACAAACGCAAAATGATAGGCACTATGTTTGAAAGGCACTTACATTTAAATCTATAGAGTTCTCCGGCGATCAGATCTGTGCGATCGGTGTCTCGGTATCCCATTATGTACGGCACTCCGGGAGGGTCTGGCCATTGGAGCAGAGCAATGCAAGTCTCATAACTCGTTTGATTGCAAACACTCGCATCACTCACAAAGTATATCGACGTTAAAAGTTTGTACAATTGTTTGGCCCAAACTCGGCGACGACGCCAAACACGACACGATTCTGGTGTTCATCTCCTGACCCGTCAGAGTGAATGTCAGGTTCGCACTCGTCAGCCATCCCTCTCTCGTCTCAGTTGACTGACTGCTCAGCGGTAGCACTGATTGGCCTGAGTTCGGAGTCAAGAATATTGTCGTCAGAATTGATTTGACTGCCAATGACTGCACATAGCGTTGGATAGCTCGACAACGATCGCCGTCAAGAGCGAGCATTCCAATTGATCATTGCAATTGATCATGTTGATCATGCCAGTATTTGGCCAACCAATAGAGTCAATAACTAATCACACCATTTCGTCGTTCGGAATCGTTTTGATAAGATGACACTAATTATGCAAGACTGTTGACGTTTATAATAATTGTGATCTTCTAATTTGATAGTCAAGTCCGGCGGCGATATCACAGTCAACAAAGTCAATGAATATAATGCATGACTTATATAATATAATATAATATATTTCTCACTTAATAGGGAAGTAATCCAACTGACGGATGAGCTGCGATATTGTGGATGCTATCATTGGATTCAGCTTGAAAATATTTTTGATGGTCTTAAACCTGGCTTACACTTAAAGATGGCCAGAATATGGGTATGGACCAGGACTGAGCTCAATAAAGCCAATTCAGGCAAGGAAAACTGTAAATAAATAAACTAATGTAAATTAGTGTGGTGATTGCCAGAATCGTCAAACTGTCCATGGCCATATTCTGGCCATCTTCAAGTGTACGCCAGGTTTAAAGCCATCCAAAATTTTTTCAAGCTGAATCCAATGACACCATCCACAATATTCCAGCTCATCCGCTAGTTTGGATTACTTCCCTATTTAGGATTTCATGATATGCTTGTAAAATACTTTGAAATTACTATGAATAGTTTGGAATAGTTTTGATATCTTTCTATTGCCGAGTTTTGTGCATGGACATGTACATGGAACATTTTAGAAAATTGGCCAAATCAAATAAGTTTTCGTGTGAATGCACGATGGGCAATCATTTGAGTCCTTTAAAATTCCGATTGACAATCATTCTTGGTTTTCTTATTAATATTATTAATTATTGATGTTAAATTGTGCTAATTAAACTTTTAATGAATCTAAATAATGAGCTCTAATTGAG
>JAQGBE010000583.1:0-16686 GCA_034698225.1 Scheloribates latipes | reverse complement strand
ACTTTGAAAGTATACTATTGTTGAAAAAGACAAAAATTGCATAAAATTTTCAAACTTTCAGCCAATGAATAACGGGCAGGCCTAGTTATTTTAAACAAAAATTGCGTTATTGCGCCCCCTAGCATGCGAAAATACTCTTCACTCATCTTTTGAATATTTTACTTAACAATGCATCGATTGAAACACATTTTAACTCAACGGACACTGGCCTGAGTTAAGCTTGTTGGAATCTAACAAGCCAATCTTGGTCACTAAATTTGATTATTCGAAATTACTTGGATCTGATTGGTCCAATTTGTACATTCGAATTGCAAATCGTAGTAGATCTCTGCTCTAATTCGTTCAAATCAGTGGCCGTTGCGCGAGACCCGTCTCATTCAGTATCCAACCAGTTAAACGGAATTTACATCAAAAGTAGCAAAATGTTTGACGCCCCCTAGCGGCCACAAAATAATAGTCGCAACTTTTCACTAGGTTAAAATACGTTTTTTGACACTATCTTTGGCCCCTAAAAATTTCATATCTAATTTCGATGTGGACCGCGGTCATCTAGCGGCTCAAATGCCGAAATTCTGCCATAGACGTAATGTTGTAGAATCTGACATTTTAATTTTTTATAAGAAATTATTCGTATCGATTTTCATAATATTCTAGGTTTTAATTGCAGGTAATCATGGGTCATGGAAGAAAAATACAATTTTGAAATTCGGAGTCACAATGTTAATCTATCCTCAGCCTTAAAAAGTTGAGCCCTTTATGCGACAAAAAATGAAAATCTTTGATCGATTTGTTCGACAATTAAAAAATGCTCGAGTCAATAATTAGTGGTGACATAGAGGGAAACCCTGGTCAGGTCGTGAACACAGAGCTCTGCAATTGTTAACCAATCCGTCAAATATTTATTTTATTAAAAGTTTTATACATTAAACGACGAAATATTTACAAACAATAAACAGTTCGGACACACTTCCACTTCACGGCAAGTACTTCTTGGCCAAGAGGTGCGCCTTCTTGTCGAAGAGGTTGGACCTGAGCGGCGAGTGGTGGTCGTAGAGGGGGTTCATCGCGAACTTGACATACAATTCGTACAACTCGTGGAAAAGCGATTTAATGTTGTTGTCGTCCAACCGCTGCGAGGAGTGGAGCAGAAGGAAGCGGACTCTTTGATTGCCGCCCACAAACGCGGTGACATACCACTCGTTGAACTTGTCCACACTCTTCAGGTACATCTGGTTTGTGGTCCACACGTATTCGTCCACCAAATCGAGTGCCGCCTGAGCTATGAATTGTGTCAGATATCTGTGGTCCGCACACTTCTCGGCCGCCGCCCGCGTCGAGTACTCCAACTCATAGACCGGGTTATCCGACTGACCGACAATCACCAGATAATAACTGCAACCGCCGGACGTCATCACCACCGCTGCTGACCACTACAAGTCGGCTGACAATGAGGTGACCCAACACTGGCCACCACTGGCGACGCCTCTAAACAGTCTGTGTGTGACGTGTCTGACGTGTGCGACACCTCTTGTCTCGCCTTACGAACTGACAAACTTTGATAGTCTGATAGTTTGGCACCGCTTCGAGTCGACACTTCGATTGTCGTTTTTGGTCAATCAGTGTGTGAATGCAGTGGTGAACAACTCAAACAACACAAATCAGTTTTGGCTAAACTATTAGATCAAGTTTATTGAGTTCATTGATTTGACAATAATTTTTGGCAATTATAACCGATTTATAACTCTTAGAGAAAAGTAATTACAAGTGATTAGAATTATGAACACATTATAAAAATAATAATACGATTTGTTTGGTTATAATACGATTTGTGAGATCCAAACTATATTTAAAAAGCATTTAAATTACTTTAATTAATACACAAAATATAAATATTTCAACAATTAATGAAATCATTGATATTAAGACTCAATTATTTTTACATCAATTAATTGATGACTTATTGCTCTATATGTGGAACGCCATAAACGTTTCTGACCGAAGGATACTGAAACTAACGGGATGGACCTTGCCAAGCCTTGCTAGACCTTGCCAACTTCAATTCGGCAGCATTCCGGTCGGTTCCAATATGCCTCTGTCAGAAAGGTTTATGGCGTTCCACATATTATACAGACTTATTGCCAGTGAAGATAACCCTTCGTTTGATTTATAAATCCCAACAAATATTATAATCAAATATCAAATCGTTTCCAATTGTCGTCCCTTTAGACCAGATTCTGTGCAATCACTTCAGAAGTGGTCGACTAATACCGAAACAAATCGTTTGTCCAGATTTGACGACGAAATGCCGTCAACACTGTTGTCGAGACTGACGTTTTGCCATTCGGAGGGTTCGCCTAACCATCGGATCAATTGATTACTCGTTTGCTGTCAGTTGTCATTCGACTCACCATTGGTAGTGTCGCTCGACTTCAGCGCGAATGACCAGCTCTCGGGGTTGACGGACGCGCAGTGCGGGAGTCGAAGCTAAACGATATTAGAATTGTCTTATTATAAGACTCTTGCAATTGACTGACTATTTCTACCTCAACGGGCACTTCGAAGCGCAATCCGTGGGGACCGCACATCACAATTGGAGACATCAGAGTCTCGCCCTTCGATGGGTCCAAAGGTGGGGCCATTTTTGTGTCTTTGCAGACCTTAAAATAGATTTCTTGTTGGCAGCCGTCAGGTATGGCCCCGACGGGTATGATTACACTGACGCCCGTCTCTTCTGAGGTCAGTATTCCTCCGCTGCCGTCGAAGACTCCTTTAGCGGTTGCGATAACCGTATGATTGCTGTCGACAGAAGACGTCGACAACCGTTCGCTAAACCGAAAATATAGGCAAAGATATAGAAGAATAGCCAAAACCAAAGCAATTGAAAACATTTAATAACCAAAAGTCCCAAAAACCCACCGAAAAGTGTTCAGATATTTGTCACATATTTGCAAAATAATAAATGAGATCTCAGTTATGATAGTTATATGAAATTGACCGATGATAGCACTGAGCAATGAGAAATGAGCTTGTTAATTCCATTGACCTGAGAAGTGTAGAGAAATTCCGGAGACAAAGCGAGAACAGATTGGGAGCAATGATAGTACGAGAAAATTATAGTTGAATTTGAGGTCCGAATCGTGAGAAATGGAATTAATTTATTTCAATGAGTCTATAAAAGTATAGATTGGCGTCCATTCAAAGCGAATGGCATTTCGTTATGATTTTGACGGAAACTGACGGCAATAAAAGTAATTATTGGACGACAGACTCGAAATGTAAATCAGTGGAGACATCGGTTTCTGATGAGAATATTCTTTAATGACTTTCACTGATCTGTAATTACTGTCAAACTGTGCGACAGATAAACAGACCTTTCGTTTTGTCAAAGACCAGGCAAATAAATAATGAGTGACCGCAACAGTTCTCAACGACTATTCAATTGCTTTCTAATTGAGTGTCAAATGATGTGAAAGACTAATCAAATTAGACATCAATTGCAAGATAATTGTGTGGTTGGGTCTCCACTGCAAGCGCTGCCAATTTGTCTGTTAGTGAGCCACAGGTGGTGTCAATCGATAGCAATAAACGGATGCGATTTGTGGTAAAACAAAGTTTAATTAAGCAAAATATGCGATACATAAGACTTGTCGGTAGGTTTGGATGTGTTTAATAAATATTTAATATTAATAATACATAACTTATTACAAAATATTCTTTAAATTATTTATAAAACAATTGAAAGGCCGACGAAAGGCGCCGAACACGACCTGACAGGAGATTGAGTTGTCTTTCGCTAATCAACGAACTGATAGTGAAAATTGTGCTTAATTTTGGTCTATATTACAAATGATGGGACGGATTGGCAGCCGAAGAGTGGCCGCACCTCTCGTTGCGGTCACTGCGGCTATGGTTGCAGATAATGGCAAAGACTTACAGAACTTGTTGTCAACAGAATTACATAAATGTGAGCATTGAATCAGTTTTATTGATAAATCAATTGTTTTGACACAACGTTTGGAAAAGTGAGCGATTGGTGACATAATTGCACGATAACTCGATAACTCAATTAAATTGTTCAATAAATTAAATTAGTTTTCAGAGGATTACTCATTGATTGCACGAATTCTGAATCGCAATATCGATAGCAGAGGGGATACGAATCGCTTGATTGTCCGGATTGTAGATAATTAGTCAATGGATTCGATAAATCAGTTGCTGTTTAATCGAGTGAACGGTTTCACTAAACTTAAACACTATTTTGAGTTCAGATAAATTGAAGAATCCTATAATCAATTGGTTTGATAACGACTACACATAACTCCGTTTAAGACCCGCTTAACTCCTATTAACTACTTTTCTATTATCAATTAAATTCAATACAAAACATAACTTCAGGATAATAATCAAAATAATGAGAATGCGATTAAAAGTAATAACAAATTAGCGCTCAACAGCTCAACGGTCTTACTTGTGCTCGCTATTAGTCAGTGGCGGTGGCGGCGGCGGCAGTCCGTGGTGACCGAAGCCGTGCACATTCGGCCGATTCAATGAGTCGCTCGGCTTCCGGTAGAGCTCGAAAGCACTTCCTCTGTGCTCGCGGTTCGTCGACAAGTCAAGAATACTGGGCGGCGGTTGAGGTGCGGACAGCGGTGGCGGCGGAGGTCCCGATGTGAACGTCGAGGTCCGCGAATGCTTCGGAGGATATGGAACGTTGAGATATGGACCGTTGGACAGGTAATTATCCTTAACCGGAGAGGAATTGCTCTTGGCGAAAGAGTTATACGGAGATCGCATCTCGTAATTGGCTTTGGAAGTCATGTATCCGCTGCTGCTGTCGGTGTCAGAGTAGGGCGCTCTTCAGCACAGAGAATATGCAAGAGTTAATTGTCTGAGTGGTCACGATTGGGCGGTGGACTCACTTTCTGATAGGAGATCCGAAAGATGACTGTTCACCGTACAGATTGTTGTTGACCTCCCCGTTGGCAATGGCCGGCCCTCTCAGGCTGGATGACTGGTCTTTCATCGGCACCGGTGGGAAGTAAGCCGGCGGTCCGTTTGGCAGTTCCAGAGTGGCAGAGCTCGGAAGGGTTGACCGCTTCGACTGATATACTGGTGAATACGCAAAACCATTGGTTTGCAAATTGGCTGACATTTGAGTGAGGGATGAGTCGACCATTTCGTTGTCGTTAGCCCACGGCCGGGGCTGATAGTGCGAGGGCTTCGGGGGAGGAACGGGTCGACCGTCGGTCATACGTCTGGGCGTGGTTTCGATGGTTAGTATTAGGACTCAATGCAAAACAGATTTCACTCACGACTGGTGTTTGTTAGACGGCTTAGGAGGCGGTGACGGAGGGACCGGTCGGCTCTGAATTGGATCGTATTTGGACGGCGAGGACATGACCTTCACTCCACGTTCGGGACTCTGAGGCTTCATCTGATTCAAAGGGTGAGGTTGGGCTGTGCTTCGGGTGAAGCGGTACGGGTCGTGAGTCGGCCTTCCGTTGGATGTGATTGAGTTATAGCGCTGTTTGTTGTCGAGAGTACTCGAAGGACTGCCGTATTTGTTATACGAATCACTACTATAAGAGGAACTGTCACCGAAAGCACCGGTGATGTGCCGTCCGTTGGTGACCGGCGGTCGGTCTAATGAATCGCATTTCTGAGTTGCGACGGCTGTCGGCGAAGTCGTGTTTATATAGTCGGGTGCGCTATACGACTCCCGCTCTCTCCGGCCGAACAGCCTTTCGTGAGCGCTCCGGAATCGGGACGGCTTGTTGCCGCGGTCGACTCTCGGCGGCGGTTCGGGCCCTGTCTTCGTGCCGTAGATGTTCTCATTCATAGAAACCGGATTCGGATATCTTTCGCCAGCCTTCAGCGTATTGTAAGCCGAAGAATCTTTTGGTGTTCCGAAGTAGTCGTCTCTATCGGCGTCACTGATGGCAGACGAAGAATGATTCGGATTCGTTGATTTGGACTTCACTTCGTTTGTCAACGCTTTCGACAATTCCTTGATTTCAAGAAAACAATGATAAGAAATGGGATGACATCGAAGAGATGATTGAACAGTAAGACAATGAGTAATGAGAGGAAGGGATAACCGGATGAATGGGTCCTACCTTTCGCAAGAGAATGTGAAGCGGAAGCTATGGTAAGACAAAGATATGGGTCAATGAATGGATGGCGCAATGGATTAAGGAATCAATGATTGGATGAGTGATGAGCTCAGAGTCAGTCAATACCTGTTTGTTATTCGGACGCATACTATATGGCGGCGGATATCCGTAGCTATTCATAGCGATCGGGTTATTGTCTTCGGCGGTCGCTATACTCGGATCGCTCGAAGCCTTCACCAGTCGATGAGAGTTGTCGTCCTCTTCGAGACGCGAATCGTTGGCCAAATCCAAATCACTCTCCGGAGACGAGGCGTAACTCAATCGCGATATCATCGGGAATAGGAAGTCATCGGAAATCACTTCTTCTGGTTTGGACTCCGCCACCCAAATGGTCTGCTGCTGTTGCTTATCGATAGTTTCGCGCAACTTCTTGTACCACATGTCAGCGCTGGCCAGAGTGACCGTTGCGGTGAACACATGCGACCAAAGCTTTTCCAGTTTAACGCCGTGTTCGTAGAGTTTGCGCGAACTCTTGTGAATGGTTTTGGAGACCCGCGACCGCATCTCTTTGACCACTGACTTGCTCTCGGCTCTCATGAAGATCACGATCGGATAGAACTGAGCGTAGTTGAGTCGGTCGACGGCACTGGGCGTCACGTCCAGCAACGCGTGTTTGCCTTTGTCCACAATCTCCCGAATGGCACTCAACCGAACGATTCCATTCATTTTGCCGCCTTTGGACACTTCCTCGGAGTTTGTCTCTGATTGAGGCGAACCGTACTTTTCAGGATAGTCTTTGAGCAGCTTTTCTCGGGCCACATCTGCCAGAGGGCCGAAGAGGACCACAGGTCTGACAAAACCCGGATTCTTCAAAGTGACCCTTTCGTATGCGGCAAACTTTGAGGCGTTGTCACCGAAGACCACATCTTCCCAGTGATCCTTACTCAGAGACTTGGAGCGCCGCGCACTCCTCCTCTTGAAGAAGCTGCCTCTGCTCTCCCCAGAAGTGTCCGCCTTCTTCGCCTTCTCAGTGCTCTGTTCTGCGGCCAACTCTTCAGCTCTGTTGCGGTTAGGAATGGCTCCCTTTTGGATCTCTTGGTTGTTGCGGCCGAGCCTATAGACGAGCCACGAGCCGACCACTCCGTTGAAGAGTGTGTCGATCACATGAAACACTTCGCCGACATGAAAGGCCAGCTCTCCTTTGCCGGCACTGTCGTAGTTGAAGTGACATCGGATGTAAAACGAGTCTCCCTTTTGATTGGCCACTATCTCCTCATATTCTTCTTTCTTGTTTTGCACTACGAGTTCGATCTGATCTTCGATACTCAGGAGGAAGAGAACCGCTTCTTCTCTGGTCACACCTCTCATATCTTTATTATTAGCCTTGATAATCTTGTCGCCCGCCTGTAGACCTTGCAGTGAGGCCGGACTTCCCGGCTGTACAGCGGTCACAAAAATGCCGACTTCATTACCGCCGGTCAGTCTTATGCCAACACTTCCTTCTTTATGGAATGATATGAATCGCGGCTCTGATATGATCCCGATTTGGTGTTTCCGCCGACTGAGCGGGTCGTCGTCTAATTGGTTGGGTCGGGGAGGGGGCGGTCGCGGCGGGGCGTCCGGCGAATTGGGCTCTTTTGGCAATGAGGGGTCTCTGGAGTGACCAGTGAGGAGAGGAGTGGCCGGTTGATCTAGCTGGCTCAGTGATATGTCGCTTATCGGACCTCTATTCCTGCCCGAAGGCCCTCCATGTGATTGCATGGCTAAAAGATTATTTTTCTCGTCAGTGTTATGTCCGAAGTCACCTAATGTGGCAAAACAAGCAAGGTAGCCATGTCACTACTGCAACTACGGTCATATACGGATCAAGCGCTTGGACAAGCCATGCACTCATGCAATACCACATCCACAGCAACACAAGAGACGGAGACTGACCTCTGGTCGGCGGCTGGACGTAGACGTTCTGATTACTCCAATTGTTGCGGTTGTTGTTACTCATGCTATCGAATCCGTTCTCTTTGATGGCCATCGCGTTGTCGTAGAGGTTGGCCGTCGACCACCGAGACTGACCATTGCTGTACGGGTTGTGTCCGGTGCTGTCGTTGAGGCGGTTGTTGTTTGCGTTGGCATTTTGTTCGCGATTGATCACTAAATTCAACTTTTCCTTTGTGTTATCTATCAATTTCTTCGCTTCTTTTAGACTCAGATTTTCAGTACTCGTGTTATTGATCTATCGGACGGTAAAACAATGTGATTATCAGGACTGAAGTCAGAAGAATCTTGGACTTACTTTGACGATAAGGTCTCCCTCTTGTAGAGACGAGTCCTTGTCTATGAGACTTCTGTTGGTGATCTCCTTGATGTAGAGCTTGCAACCAAGCACGATTCCAAAATCTGTGGTCAATAGGAATGTCAGTTAGTTATTGAAGCAAGTTGCAACATCAAGCGCAATGCCTGACCATCTTTCTTGTTGGTCTTGGTCAGCGTCACTTTGACGAGATCACTGTTGGGCAGAAGTGTTCTTCTTTTGATCAAAAGGTTGACACTATTTCCACATTCGCGCAACACCTGAACGGCTCGGCTGTAGTCGACGTCTTCGAGTGATATGCCGTTAGCGCTGACCACTCGGTCATTGATTCTGTTGGCAATCGATAAAAACATTGTGAAACTGGTCTGACGTCGGCAGTGGTGGTCACTGACTGCAACTTTCCCTCCGCCGGACCGGCTTTGAGCACATCGGAGATGGCGATCGACGGCTCGCCATTGATGAAGTGCGGGTTATCGCGGCCACCGCTGACCGCAATGCCGAAGCCATAGCCGGGCACTCGGGTGAGCGACACGTTCTGGTACTCCCATCCGACGCGTTCGCCGCCCTATAGACCGGATTATAAGAGATAATTATTAGTGGAGTTCAATAAGGGAACGGTTGAGCGGACACCGAACGCAGTGCTCGGTTAGTGTGACTTCGCCGCAGAGTTAGTCTTAGGCTCAGCTCTGAAGACAAACAGATTTCCTATCATTTTGTGTGAAAATATGTTTTTTCATGTCTGAAGAGAAATAGCGGTCAAAACTGTGTCTCTGAAGCGGAAACCTTCCGAACACTAGGAAAGTGTGAGTCCGCGAACCGAATATAATTACACGGTTTGTGAGACCCGAGTACTGAATCACATCTCTGTTCGGCAGAACTTTTAATTACTTTTGCAAAAACATAACAAAACAACAAAACTTGGCCTCAAATCAGTTGAGTCTGAGTGGTATCGCAATTACAATAATTGACTAATCGCTTAATAGACCGCTGGAATGTGCGGCCGAAGGTCTGCCACTTGAGTGCTCGCCGGCACAGACAGTGACCGACACCGACCACCACATCACTCATCACAAGTCACTCATACCTCGATCATTGTACTCGTCATCTAATCATGCATTGGAAGCGACACTGATATGCAAACAAATCGCTGCAAACACTGCGAATCGTATCAATTGATAGGCCATTGAAAAGCCATCGACTGATTGATTGCTCGCTGAAAGCAATACAATAGAACTCGGATATTCACTCGGATTTGATAAATGAGTCGAATGTTGTTTGGATATGAAAAATGCTTTTCGAACCGCAATACAACAAATATGACATAAACTTGCAAAAAGAAGAGAAAAGTCGAACAGAGATAAACGAGTTTGAGTTGAATCCAGGAAAGAGTTCATTGGATTCGGAGTGAGAATGCGATGCAAGCAATGCATTGCCAGTCAGTTATCAAAATCAGATCATTCATGAAATCAACGCTAAGACGAGTCGAACCGATTCAGTGCTTTACTTCACGCGAAGAACACATTGGAAGCGATATTGAGGCGAATCTCAGGTTTATTAGAGATAATCACTGATAACGCATAAAAAGATTGATTTAAATCAGTCTTAAAACAACTTTTGAGAACTCAAATAAAAAAGATATGTTTAGGAACTTAGGAACTGACCCAACGATTAGAGTTGGGATCAGAGTTGCATTTGAATTGCAAAATGAGCTCGACTTTAGTGAACAAGCATTAGTTGGTATGAGTTATACGCCTTTAGCCGAGAATTGAGAATTGCGTTCAAAGGCAATAATAATGGCATAAAGTTATGAATAGAGTGCGAGACTCGACTCGACTCTTGGCTCTTGAGTCGAGTGCAGTCACAAACCTGACGTCTTCTGGACAATGACCTGTCCCTCGAGTTGCTCTTCGAGGATCTCTTACGGTTGGAACCGCTTCTATCGCTTTTATGTATCACTTTTTGTTCGTTTCTCTTTGGACTCGATTTATTGGTTTTGCTTTTTGTTTTACTCGACTTCTCGTTTGTCACTAATGGACTCATTTTCTTGGCATTGGATTTATTGATCCGATTTGTGACATAAATTTTATTCTGTCCTATACTGGGCTGCAGTCGGACGGGATATGACTGCAACGGATGACTGTAATTATGGATCCTCTGGAATGCCATTCGCGACGAAGAACGGACTGGTGTTGGCGGAGGTGTCAGTGGAGAGCACTGGGAATGAGTTGGTCTCTGAATCGGACTCAACCGGGATATTGAAGTGGAGTGGATCGGAGTGTAACCTGTTTTGGGCACTGGGTTTGGGTTGTGGACCCCGAGCACCCATTTGGCTACGTCTATGTCATGCGGCACATACTCGGAGCCACTGAAGTCGTACTCATCGGAGAGCAGTGTCGACCCCCTATCGTCCACCCATTTCTTGAGTCGGCTCTGTCTGGCCGTCCGTTTGGCCCCTCTGTGGGCTCCGCGCGAGTGTTTTCGTGACTTGCATTGCTGGCCCCGACCCACCGATAGCTTGCCTCGAAGGTAGCGCAACATTGGCCGCACTCCACGCACTCAACCAAACCGATTCATAATTTATTATTCCACTCAATGGACACGTTATACAAAACTTTTACTTTTAGTTACTTAGTTAGTGTACTTGCTCAATTTAGTTTATAGTTTAGTTTAGTTACCAACTCAGAGCCCAACAGTTTGTGCATTGAATCGCCTTTGGATTCGATCCGAGCTATCTTTGCAAACTATTTGCGGCCACAGCTGCGAGTCCTCAACCGAGTGAAAGGAGGGAGGAATGGCTCGATTGGGCCGATAAGGGCCGCCAAACGTATTAATTGCAGTTCACATGCCTTAGCGCTCGGATCGGATCCAATCGTGACTTATGGTCTGATTGGAGTTCGGGCTCTAAACAACTCTCCGACCACTCGTTTGATCCCATTTATTGATAGACTATTTTTGGTGGCATTTCTCGAAATTAACAAATCATAACATAAATTATTGAAATAATTCATCTGTCAAGTTGTTAACGGAACAGAACAGAGTGGATAACACAATCGAACCAATTATCTCACACTCTGTGCGAACACAAACTTAACATTAGCTGCAAATATGTGATTAATGTGGAGTCAGATCTGCCCAACAGTTTCCGCGAACCAATTAATTTAAAAAAAAATTGAAAATTATTCACATTTTTACTGCTTTTCATAATAAACTCAATGCTCTGAAAGTGAAAAACTGATTGGTTTGAGTGAAATTAGTTCAACAATAAAAGTTTTGACTGAAGTCTAGTTAAGACAAGACAAGCGTTGCCTCAAATCATTTACATTTCCTTCAAAATTCTCTTTCAATCTGTGTATCAAATCTCGAGTTTAATTGGAAAAGAGATAAAACGTTTTGAATAAATGCCATATTCTGTTCAATAATAGTGTTTTTTTTTGTCAGAGCTGTCGAAGCGAATGCTATATTAAGTCCTGTGATGAATGAGTCGATCAATAAATTTGCATAAATTGACTTTTTCTCGAATTCTTGTGGCGATTAAAGAATTTGGCGAACTATTCGACTTCAATTGCTAGATTGAATTTATTTTCCTCAAAGCGATCTTAAAAATTAGAAATATATAACCGATAAGTATGTCATAGTTTGCGAGATCCGCACAGAACTGGTATTCACATTGAAAGCCAGTTTCCAATTATATGATTGTCAGCGAAGAGAGGCTCAGATCTGAGATCCTCTTCAGACAGACATCTGGTCAGAGAAGAGACACTGATTTGAATTTCTTGTTAATTAACTGGAAATTGCTGTTCACTGCAACTCATCTGAAGATGAATGCGATGCCACTGAAGACATGTTCACACAGTTATTGTCAGCTCTAGTCTGGAATAATAGGTTCGTCGCTATCAACGCAATTATCTTTTAATACTCGTCACCGCAATTAGACGTCGAGTCAGACCATCCGATCCCCGCATAAGTTGAGACCATTTCCAGACAATTAAATAAATATTTTTCTTATTTTCTCAAAGCTTTGCTCACATTTGCGCCAAATATGTTAAAAGCAAACAAACGTTTGAAGCAATTATTGCTAAACAATTTCTTCGTATGGATTGAAGATATGTTCAAACGATTGCCAAAACTCAGTGACTCGTGAAGAGAGGAAAACAATATTATTCGCATAAAAGTTATATATTGTCTTAGAATTGCAAACCAAACAAACGATTGAACACAAAATTATTAATAACAGACGAAAAAGGGTTTGTGTTGTCAACCATTCGCCACATTTTTGTCCAATTATTTGTCTTTAAATCAATTGGTATTTGTTTTGAATGAACGAACGACAGGTCATTATTAGTGGTCATTAGTTGTGTGTCTAAGCCTTTAATTTGTTATATCATAAACGTTGAGAAGAGTTATGTTATGTCATAATCGAAACACAATTCGTGTTTCCGTTTGATTGTGATTTATAACGATTCCGAGCAAAAGCCAACTCCGAGTGAACCCGAGTCTGACTTAACTCGTTGTAAACGCTATTCTCTCTTAACTTCTTTTTTGTTCTTTTTATCTCTCGCTATGAACTTCTGATCTTATTCTTGAGCTCTCGAGTCGGGGAATAGGAAAAATGAGATTAAATGGTTTGAAACTTAATTACACGAATGCAGGAATCGTGAAGAAACCGATGATTACTCACAACTTTTCAATATTTGACTCAAAGAATCAACAAAAATATGCTTTTTTGGCGAACAGTTTGATTGCGATTTTCATATATTGGAACCAAACTGGTTGTGAGTACTCATCACTACTATCGCCACTACTATCACATTCAGCGCTCGTGTCCTCTCTTTTGGACCAAAAAATGTTTTCAATTGCTAAACAGTTTTAGCAGTTTATCGTAAGCGACGATTAGAGACAAATATTTAGCAAAAAGCTCTAAATTAACTCATAATTACTTCATTTCGTCAAAATTTAAACGTTAATTGAATTTTAGAGAAAATAGAGAATTAGAATATTTCCAAGATTTTATACCATTTTTGGCGATTATGTCCTCATATTTGCAATCATTTAAAAGTAGATTCAATTTATAGCCATTTCGTGCATTCGATTGGATTCTCTGAGACATCGCTTTTAGACAATTTCACTCACTTTTAAAATACAACTTTTAAACTGAATTAATTCCACAGCCAGTCGTAGGTCTCTCTCTCTCTCTCTCTCTCTCTCTCTCTCTCTCTCTCGCCATGAGATATGGGCCTCAAATCGAGTCTATGATTGAGTGGCATTAAAAAACTTTAACATAAGAGCGAAAGTTATATTGAATACTGAATAGCAAATGGAATGCAACGCCAATACTGAGAGAGCTTTCAATTATGGTCTGCGACCGCATCGGTTGTCCTAATGGCTAAAGGTTTGTCTTAAAGTCTGTTCTTTTATAAGACTATTATCTTATTTGTTCGCCGGAGTTGTAAATCGAGAGCCAATGACACAAATCTTTGAGCGAAAGTTTTATCAAACATTTCATTAGGAATTAAATCAAATAATTTGAAAATTATTTCGATTGAAATCAGTTTAAATGGAATTCCGAAAAATACATTAATTGGGAGGCCTTTGAAATGAGACAAATGATAATGACTTGAAATGAAACGATTTGAGCGAATAAATCACAAAATTAATGCCGCGATAAATAAAATTTGGGTTAAATTCAAACCCAAAGGTTAGCCTTTAATTAAATGGTAAGAGAATTGCAATTAGAATGAGAGCCAAGTATTCCATAAAAATATATAACAATTTGTTTTTATCATCAAATACTGGGTATTCGGTTCACAGCATAACTCGTGATTTGATTTAGTGATTCGGTTGAGTACTGACTGAGCCATCGACTCAACCATCGATGGCATTCGGTCTGCCATTCGGCCGAATGTGGAAACTATTGAAGTGTTATCGAAGTTAATCTCCGATTGTATTCAACGATATATTTGCGAACAAACGCACAAAAGTGTGCAAAACAGTGCAAAACTGAGGAAAACAGTGATTGTTTGGCTGAGGAATGCAGGCAAAGGCATATGAGATGAGTGAGGCATAAGACAAGAGAAGAAGTGAATCAAGTGATCGGACGTTTGTCTCATTGCTTACCAATGCTATCGCTTTCTGTTGAGGAGAAAAGGTTGAGATGTATTTCTGAAGTAACTTATTTCGGGTCATTTTGGCACAAATTATTAGAGACAGTGACACCGTGTCTGACCATATACTACATGGCCGGAGATGAGACAATTGGCGACATATACCGCATACCAGCCATACCGGCCTTAACAGTGCGATAGGCGATAGGTCAGGTCAGGTCAGTCAGTGAGTGATCCCTACCTTATTCAGTGTGTAAGTCATTCACGTGTCTCACAAACGACTAATATTAAAGACGTTCAGACATTAAAGGTATCGATAGGTTGAGCACAAAACAAATTAGGCCTTCAATGGTCCCAATGGTTGAGTCTTTGAGACTTTGGTGGCACTCGCGAGCACTGGTCGACTGCGAGCACCGCATTGGCAGCACTCGGATGGCAGAGTCTCTCAGTCTTAGGCAGTCTTTGCCAGTCTTAGGCGATGGCAGTGTCGGCCCAACGGTTGCAGCGGTTGACCCAACTCTCCGCTCTCCGGCTCGAGCTCTGACTTAAGCCAGAGTTGACTTAAGAAAGTGCTCCTCCTTTGGTATGTTTAACACAAAGAACTTTAAATTTTACTTATGTTGCTATAGTGACCTCAAGTGTGGCCACCATTGGATAGGCCGACAACCGGTTCCCTCTTCTCTTCGCTCCTCTCGTGAGTGCCAGCTCTCAGTAACTGTAGAGCCAGAGCCAGGAGAGCCAAGAGCCAACTTCTTGTGCTGTCTTTGACCTTGTCTGCAGTGGTCTGCAGTGAGTGCTGTGCTATGGCTCGGCTCAGCTCAGCCCCAGCTCTAGCTCTGCTACTTTGCTCGGCTATGACAGCCTGTGATGGCCTCCGGTGGCAGAGCCAGAGCCGGAGAGCCGGTGCCACACGTTGTGGAGCGCTCATTGAGAACCCCCTAATTTGTTAGCCATAATAGAATGTGCCTGGAAAATATTTGCAACTTTTTCTTTGCTCAATAAATGCTGGAAACACACCTCTGATCCAAGTATGCACTGCTTGTGCCGGTCCTGTCCCGTGCCTGAGCTCATGCCTGTGCCCACAGCCATAGCCAGAGCCGATCGCATCTCCAATACGAGATGGAATTCGAGCTCTCATTCAAGTTTGTGTCAAAACAACTTTCAATTTCTGAAATCCTTAGCCAAGAGATCATTATTTTTGCCTCCGATTGATAGTGGAATAGAAGTCAAAGACAAATCACTTTTACTCGACTCTATATAAAAGTGGGGCCAAACGTATCATCAGTGCTCAGCTCTGGTGTGCCCTCAGACCCAACTCACCCGACACATACACACACTCTCCCTCTCCCAGTCATACCGCGATAAGACTTGTGATCGCGATTCGGGTCCAATATCTGAATCCCATTCACATCCAAATACATAAATATTAGAATCAATTGTAAGCTTTGTAACAATGAGTGGAGAGAATCGTATGATTCGTATCCAACAGTGAATGGCATTGTTTGAGAAAATAGATGAGATCTGAGGTCTGCATTGCAAACGTCTGTCCCGTTCTTGCAATAGTGGTTGGCATCCACTCCTCGCCACAGAGTCTAAGACTCACCCATTTTTGCACAACATTTCATTGTAAAACTGGTCCCAAATTTTTTTTTTTATATAGAAAACTAAACTAAAACTAAAGTTAGAAAAAATAAATGAAAGAATAGTGTCTTTAAGCGACGAATAAATTATTTTAGTGTTTAATAAATGTTTGAAACAATTTGTCAGACATTCGTAGCCAACAAGTGGTGGCGATAATGATCGGCATATAACTCATGACCACTGCTTCTGTTTGTCGTCGGAGAGTCTAAATTGAGTTTAAATTACACTTTGAATTAGTTTACTCCGGATTACAAACCTATAGACTGGTGACTGGTCTGGGATAGAGTCCTGAATTTGTCAAATAGTTTATTGGCTTTTATCTGAATATCGAGATAAAAATGTTGACATTGCTAATCGTGGTTTGGACATTGAGGAACCAAGATATCCATGCTCATTCTACTGTCATGGAATTGACAATTAATGGTTGACTACAAAATGCATGACACAAAAAGTGTTCCGACACCGGGAATCGAACCCGGGCCTGCTGGGTGAGAGCCAGCTATCCTAACCACTAGACCATGCC